>CAUYQU010070255.1:0-14365 GCA_963574635.1 Cheracebus regulus | reverse complement strand
TTACTATATTTTATAAATGGAAATATCACTAGTAAAAACAGAATGCTATTAATAGAACGATGTCTTTTGTTTCCAAAGTCGAGACACTAGAGCAATGCAAAAATAATAATAAAAGCGAGATATTTTGTAGCAAAGGATTGTCTCAGGGTACATGCTGCAGCTCGAAGCGCCACCAGCAAGTATTCTCGGGGCAAACGGGAAAAGAGTGAATGGCAACCTGTTTCAATGGTCCCAGGTGTGCATGATAATCCACTGGGGAACATATCTGAAAGGCCTCTGAGCCATTCTACACATACTGGATCATCGCTAATAGAACCCAGGCATCTGTTTTTTGAACATGCCTTTCCCAAGCGGTTCTTATGCACAGCCCTAAGTGGGACCCTGCCATCCAGATTCAAATTCCCGCAGCAACACCCCAACCAAGCAGTCCTCCAGTCTTTGCTTAAATATTCATACCTCCCATGAGAGTGGGCCCACCCGGTCTACCCCTGGACAGCACTCACAGTTGGGAAACAGCCTCCCTGGAACTCCCAGCCACTGGCTGTGCTTTTGCAAGTGAGTAAGAGGAGCCTTTACACTGAAGCAGCAGCGATTCTGCTCCATGCGCCTGAGAAACCACTGAAAGAAAGATGCATGCAATGATTCAAATTGCAAGCTATAAAAAAATAAGAGTACAGGCTAAACTTTATTTTTATATAGAAATGATTTTCTTGTTGAATTAAGTTCAAATCAGTGTTGAACTAAACACAGTTTAGAATGGACCTTACTGTCCTCTATGGTAGAAGTATAAGTGATTAGGAATACAATGCAAAGAATACAGGTTTTTAAATCGCACCTTGGTTGGATCCTGGATCTTCCATTTACTGTCTGAGTGGCCTTGGGCATATTATTTGACCCCTCTGATTTCCACTGCTTGGAAAGTTGGGATAAAACTAACAGAATAGGGTTGCTGTTAAGATATGGGCATTCAATAAATTCATTCAATGAATCCTCTTCCTTCTGTTTTTCTTCTATGATCAATTTATCATGGGATCTTATCATCTCTTAAACATCTCCTGATCAGTCTTTCTTTCCATCACTAACACCACCACCTACACGATGATTCCTATATTTGCTCAGTATCTCATTACTTAAATATTTAGGTTTGGAGGCAGATAGGAATTATTACCTAAGAGCAAGCATCATTAGTTTTTTCAGGAAGTTGTTCTCTTGGTTCAAGAAGATATCTTAAAATGTCACTTGGGGCCGCAGACACCCAGAGAGCATGAGTCAGCAAGAGAAAAGGTAGCAAAACAGGTAATTAAATTGTTCTTCATTTGAAGTGAGCTGGACGGACTAAGTATGGAAATGAGGAGACAGCGGCAGGAAGGGGACAGCGAGGCCATGAGGCAAAGAACAGCAACGGGGGTCTTACAGACAGGACGGGAGCAGTGGAGAATAAGCAGAAGTCAGAGTCAAGACTTTTGAAGATGCCTGTGAAATGCAAGAAATCTTGGACCTTTCCATAGTGTAGAGTGTGATCCCATCAGATCCAGCTCTTAAGATTCAGGGCCTCCAGCTAACATCTAGGCTGAACTGAGGCCTGCAAAGCTGTGTATCTTACCTCTCTGCCTCCCTGCTCTCTGTGTGCCATTCCTCTGCTTAGGAGCTCTGAGGATCCTCGCTCTGAGGATCTCCTGTGGAACTGTGTTCTGAACTGACATTTCCCGTCAGACCGTGTCTGGAAACACTGTATATGATGGGATTCCCGTATATGATGGGAAACATACATGCTTTTAGATACAGCATCTATCTCTCTGAATGTAACTTTCTGTAATATCCATGAGCAGAAAACAATGTTGCCAAAGTGTGACCTCTATCCAAAAAAAAAGCTATTTGTCAACTCTATTGGCTTGAACCCTTAAGAAAAAATAATAATATGAATGATTTATCAAGCATTTGCTGTGTGCCAGGCAATGGGCTAAGCATTTTACCAATATTCTCTCATTTAATCTTCACAAGAGCCCTCTCAAGTAGATATTACCCTGACCACTCTTTAGATCATCAAAGCGAGGCTCGCAGGAGTTTGGTAATTTGCTCAAAGTCTCACAGGTTGTAAGTGCAGAGCTGGTCCTCAAAAGGGAACCTCTCTGTACCCTTGACAGGGACACCTCAGTGAACTCACTTATCACCTGGATTAGGAATAGGTTAGAATGCTAAACTACAAAAATGCTCCTGAAAACCTCAAGTCTTCCTGAAGAAGAGCAAGGCCCTGCTCTGTAAGGCACCATAGATGCCAGCAAAAATCTGAAAACACTCCGAGCCCTCACTAGAACAGCTCTAACTCAGCACTGGCTGTTCCCAACTCGAGCTGTACATCAGAAATCTTCTAAGCACCCTCCCAAAATTGGAGTTTCTCAGGCCTCAGTGCAGACCTACTGAAGAAAATCCTAGTGGGAAAGAGGGGAGCGGGGAAGAAAGGGCTATTTTTTAAAAAATGGTCTCCAAAGAATGTAGCCAGATCCAGAAGTGGAGTTTCAGAAACAGTGTGATCCTGTGCTGCTCTTAGCTATCATCCTACCACCTGAGTGCTTGAAGCACTTCTGGCTTCCATTATGATAATAGTTCTATTTTAAGAGAAGTTGGAAGAAGTGTGGAGAATCTTAGTGTTAACATATGTTCATCTGAGGCTGTGTGGTTTCTGTTTGGTGCCTGTGGCCATAAAAAAGCAGAGCGTTTTCTATCTCTCTCTCTGCGTGCATGTGTGTATCAACCCCCAGCAAGGCCTAATCAATAAGAGTTCATTCTATCATGCTGAATACAGAGGTGATAAATAGCCACTGAGCCATGCCAGAAACTTCTTCAAGACAAACAGAAGCCTGCCTTTAACAGAAGGTGGTGTTTTAAGCCACAAAAATATCTAGTACATGCTCCACCCACACCCAGTCCTGGTTAGTCCAGGAAGCCTACTGGAAAGAAAGACTGACCCAACAGCCATGCTCTCCACTCTGTTGGAGGAGATCAAAGAGAACAGCAATGAGCTACTCCTCAGACCCCAGGTTAAATGGAAGCAGATCTAATGAATGAGCTAGTGCTAACTAGGGCCGAGTTTCAGCCAGAAGTGTATAGGAACTTAAATTTGAAGAAACTCCACGAGCTGGCACACAGGAGAGATATATAGGTAATTAAAGCTTCCCTTGAGAAGGTGATATTTTTATTCTCCTCCTCTGGGAGAAGCACTAGACTTTTGAGATAGAAAATGCTGAAAGGCATTTTTATTATTTTAAAATCCTTCTTAATGGATAATTGATGAATGACTTTTACAAGACTATTTATAGAATTACCTGGTACCATTAAAATGTTGAGGATTGAGAAAATGTAACTTTGTTTCTAGCTGCTATTACTTTGAAGAAAACTTCATGAGTATTGTGATACTTGTGGAATGTTTATTAATAGTTGGACGGACACCAGCTCATAAATGTTCGCCTACACCAGTGGTTCTCAAACTTGGTGTATCAGAATCACCTACTGGGCCCATCCCCTGAGTTTCTGATTCATTAGGTCTGGGGAAGGACCCAAGAGCCTGCATTTCTAGCAAGTTCCCAGGTGATGCTGATACTACTGGTCCAAGGACCACACTTTGAGAATCACTGACCCAGAGCATGAGTTCAACTTCCAAGTGATCTGGGCTGAGACGCAGACTCTCACTCTCACCGAACTCTAGGAACAAAGTGGCCGGATCTTGCTTCCTTCCTTGGCTACCAGAGGGATCATACGGCTTGGTTTCTCTAGAACAATCTTAATTTATGTCCTTTACAACCAGTTGACACCTGTTCATTATCTTAGTACCTCCTTCCATCCTCAAAAGTGTCTAAATTTAGATGATAATTGTTACATTCACCCTAATGTTTGCTCCTGTTTAACCCTGATCGGTAGCAATCCCTCATACCTAAATGGAGGGTGCTGTCTTTCAGACAGAATGAGCTTTTGCCTTCTCTGAGACCCAGGGACGCTGTGGACCTGGGATCACCTTAGCTGGGGTTGCAGCTTAATGTGCCCTTGGCCCAAGGCTTGCCTTCCTTACTACCGCACTGATAGCGGTGTTTGCCCTCACCCTGCTTTTGTGGGCACAGTTTGTACACCTTTCCCCGCCCCCACTTCTCAGCTCTAGTTTTAGCTCAAGGGTGGCATTTTTGCTGCTGTTGCTATTATGGCTGTTGTTATTTGGGGTTAAAGAGAGGTTCCTTGGAAGTTTCCATTACTTCTTTTTTTTTAACATTTTATTGTGAAAATTTTCAAGCACATTCAAAAGTAGAGAGAATAATTTAATAAACTACCATGTACCCACCAGCCAGCCTGAACAATGATCAACTCATTCCAATCTCGTATCATCTATACCAAACCCAGTTCTCCAACCTCCTTCCCGTTCACACACCCGTTGGATGACTTTGAAGCACATCCCAACATCATATGCTTTTTTTTTTTTTTTTGAGTTGGAGTCTCATTCTTGTCACCCAGGCTGGAGTGCAATGGCACAATCCCAGCTCACTGCAACCTCTGCCTTCCAGCTTCAAGTGATTCTCCTGCCTCAGCCTTCTGAGTAGTTGGGATTACAGGCACCTGCCACCAAGCCTGGCTAATTTTTTGTACTTTTAGTGGAGACAAGGCTTCACCATGTTGGTCAGACTGGTCTTGAACTCCTGACCTCAGGTGATCCACCAGCCTCGGCCTCCCACAGTGATGGAATTACTGCATCATATGATTTTAGCCATATACACATCAGTAATAATTTTTAAAAAATAGAATTCTATTTTTAAATATCAATATGCCATTACCATACCTAAAAAGTGATAATTTTGTAACATCCTTAAATATACAATCAGGGTTTATATTTCCCTAATCTTCTCATAATTTCACTAGTTTAACTGTTCAAAACAGGATCCATATACATTCTATATCTTGTATTAATAATTGCTTGATATCACTTGTCTTTAATAATTTATGTTTCCCAGGCTCTTTTTTATTCATTGTGCCTCATTTGTTGATAAAACCAAATAGTTTATCCTCTACAGTCATGTCTCAGTGACCATGAAGGATTGGTTCAAGGACCCCCTGCAGCTACCAAAACCCATGAAGCTCAAGCCCCTTATATAAAATGACACAGTATCTGCATATCACCTATGCGCATCTTCCTGTATAACTTTAAATCATCTTTACTTATAATACCCAATACAATGTAAATGCTATATAAATATTTGCTATACTATATTGTTTTGGGAATGACAAGAAAAAATAGTCTGTACCCATTTAGTACAGATGCAACCATTCATTGTTTTTCAAATATTTTCAATCTGTAATTGGTTGAATCCGTGAATGCAGAGTGCCAACTACAGTTCCAAGAGAACTGATTTACTGTTTGCATTCCTGTGGTGTCATTCAACATGTTTTTCTGTCCCCTGTGTCTCTCATAAACTGATAGGTTGATTTACAACTGTGCTGTCCAATACAGTAACCCATAGCCACGTGTGTCTATGATTCAGGTTAGGGTTTTTTGTTTGTTTTCTGTTGTTGTTCGGTTTTGTTTTTGTTTGTTTTGTGGGTCAAGGCCACTTCATAGGTAGTGTTGTGACACTTCTATCAAGGTACACATAAAATCTGGTCTTTCTTCATGTGATGTTAACAGTCATTGGTGATTATTGCCTAGACTCCATAATTCAGATTACAGAATTCCAATTCTGTCACTCTTTCTTCATTTGCCAGCTGAAATATTTCTATAAAGAGCAACTTCCCCTCATCTATCATTTGGCTGTCCTGAGACATAGTTTGTATTGGAAAGGCAAAGTAAACACCTGATTCTCTCTTTATTTACCAGTTTTCAAAATCATACATTGGCTTCCTAGCATCTTTCAAAAGTGACCAGTGAGGTGTTTTATTCTGGGCACAATTATCAACCTATGGGTTTAAACATACTTGATGTGTTTTAATGAATTAATGCTTATGGCTACAATAACTTGTGCAAATGTGTGTATGTATATATACATGAAATATATATATTTCACATTTTCATATTTTTGTTCTGCAGTTTTGGAATAAACTCTTATGAGACTTCTGAGTCTGAAGGTAAATGTACACATAATTTGTGTTCCATCTCATGCCTGACACACAGCTACTCACTAGTGATTTGCTAACTGCTTCGTCCATTGTAAATCTAATTATAAGTTAAAAATAAATAATAGCTTTGTGGTAAATGCTTTAATGCCACCCTCATCTTCCATCTCACATTTAGAATCACACAATTTTTAAAACAATGGAGTTGGCTAGACTTTAATATGAGAGTGGCTGAAACAACTCATTAACTGGGGTGATTAGTAGTTGGAGGCTGGAAGAGTGTCTGACAGATTTTAGTTTTTAATAAAACCATTTTAAAAATTGATACAACCATGAAAAAATACATGGGACTTGGAGGTTATGTGACCTGACCCTCTCACACCCCAGCTGAGGAAACTGAGGCTCAGTGACTGCCTGCTTTTTCCAAGTTACCCCAACAACTGTTTACAAGTTACCCCAACAACTGTTTACAAGTTGCATTACTCATACTCTTCCCTAGAAATCACATACCAGTGCTTTTGCTTTGGCCGCAGGTTGTCTTCTGCACGGATCAAGTTTTCATTTAGGAGCAGATAGTTTTTCCTTTATCTGCCAAAATCCTGGTCAAGGTAAGTTGCCTGTGATCAGGAGAGCAGAAATAAGCAGGCTACCCAGCCTTCATGCTTCTCCGGCCAAAGCTGCTGCTGCTTCATCACTGCCACCCACCTCTGGATCACACGTGCCAGCCTACAGATGCCTTTGTCACAGGAGGAGAGCTGGTCAACCCCGGCTGCCACCACCCCCTCCTCCCTGAGGGAAGGAAGCCGCCATTCCTGCTCCTGAAACACAGATCTACTAACAACTAAAGAGGCAGTTTGCCTTCCAGGAACCCAGAGCTTCCTTGCTTCCAGGGTGTGGACAGAATGGTTGGCCCCACCTGGCTGTCAGATCAAGGCTCAGCAAATTAGGCCCATGATGAAATGAAGATGTAAAGTGCTTGCAGACAGCTGAGCCAAGAGCGCTTATTCCACTGCACGGTTCTCTCCCTGGGACAAAGCACCCAAGGCAGATGGGCCTTCCCCCTGATACACCACTAGCGAGATCGGCACATGTAAATAAAGTTTGTCTCTCCAAGAATATACCTAAGGTCCCTGGAGAGTAAGTCACTCCCAAACTGACCCCTTCCGTTCTGGCTGTCAGGTGCAGCAAGCTGCTGACAGGTCTGAGGGTTATACCTATGCTACGCTGCATCTGAGTACGCTCACCTGAATGGCATCCTGCTAAATTCTCTCCAGCAGGTCCCTCTTAGGCATATCAGAGACCAGTGGCATTTAATCTGCAAATCCCAGATCCCTGGGAGTTTGTGAAGGCAGTACTTTGTGAAGGTGGTAAAATGCACAAAGTTTTCTAATGTTATGGTTTATATTATCTCCATATCTAACTTTATATTAGTTTCATATCTACGTATGCCAAAAAAAAATTCAAATGTGTGTGCTGGGGAAAAGGCAGTGGGAGAAAGCTACACGTGTGTCGTTCTCTTACCCTCCTGCAAGGTGGAGGTTAAGAGCACCCTCCTCCTAGGAGCTGCTTTGTAATGAACAGAGTTTTCGGAGAGGCAGACCTGGGTCAGAATCCAGCCTTCATGAACTGCTGGCCATGTGAAATTTGAAAAAATAATCACGGCAAACCCATCTTTTGTCTCTAAAATGAGGCACGTACTCCCAACTTCACAGAGCAGGGATGCGAATTAAATAAGTAGGTAAAACACCAAACAGAGTTTCAGACACATAGCAATGGCTCAGTAAATGCCGGTTCCTTCTACCATTCCCTGTCCCTGGCCTTTATGAATGAGCAAGCAGGATGGCCTCATGGTTTCCATTTTCACATCAGAGAGACGGACGCTGTTTTACGTTCAACCCCAAAGTTGTGGGTTACTTGCCTCTCCAAGCCTGAGTTTTCTCATCCGTGAAAGAAAATGTTCTTGCAGGATTGCTGCGATGGTCAGAGATTATGTACCAGGAAGCATTTGCTCAGCAAAAAGTATTTCTTACTATTTTTCATGGTTTTTCCCCTCCTCACCATGTAGGTAGGTTCCAACTGAGACGTACAACAGCCCCGACATGGGAGAATCTGAGATGAAGTGGGAAGAGTGAAAGATTCATGCTACATGTTATGCATTCTCAAAGGGGTCGATATTGCCTCCAAGGGGACAAAAATTGGTTTTTGAAAGGGGCGATAATCTACTCTTTGAGGGGAAGGAGGAAAACCGTCTTTGATATCACAATGGTTTGTGGCCTCTCGAGGGTGACGGTACATAAAAAGATATACAGTATATCCGCAGGATTAGAATTTCATGATGCGAGAGAGGGCTCCCAGCTATTTGGGAGGCTGAGGTGGGAGAATCACTGGAGCTGGGGTGGTCTAGGCTGCAGTGAGCATTGATCACACCACTGCGCTCCAGCCTGGGTAACAGAGCGAGACCCTGTCTTTAAAAAAAAAAAAATGAGTGAGAAACACTGTTATACAGAGACCAGAAACATCTGAGCAGGAAAGAAATGGTTGACTGGGAAAGCAGTGGTCCACCTCTGCATTAGAACGAATCGTTGGGAGAAGAGGCAGGCAGTGAAAATGGGTGGAACTCAATCCCACCTGCTGGAAGCCTAGAATTGATTTTTTTGGTACAGGGCAGTTTTTTTTTTTATTGCTGTTGTTTTTATTGGGATTGTTTTTTGTTTGTTTGTTTTTTGTTTTTGAGACAGAGTCTCACTCTGTCACCCAGGCTGGAGTGCAGTGGCGGGATCTCAGCCCACTGCAACCTCCACCTCCCAGGTTCCAGCGATTCTCCTGCCTCAGCCTCCCGAAAATCTGGGATTACAGACATGTGCCACCACGCCTAGCTAATTTTTGTATTTTTTAGTAGAGACGGGGTTTCGCCATGTTGGCCGAGCTGGTCTCGAACTCCTGACCTTGTGATGCACCCACCTTGGCCTCCCAAAGTGGTGGGATTATAGGCATGAGCCACTGCGCCCAACCAGGGTTGTTTGCTTTTTAAAGAAAAGAAGCTAATATACATTGAACACTTATGTGTTAGGAATTGTCCCTGGTACATTGTATATGTTGCTCCAACAGAACCATGAAAAGTAGATGTCAGTTCAACTGATGAAGAAACTGAGGTTCTTAAATGTCAAGCAAAACACTTCATTCCAGAGTGGCCGTCCTCCCAAGTTGCTCCAGACAGTGCCTGATCATGCTGGGTGTCCTGGAGTCATTAGTTAAAAAAAACCCCTTCCACTCTCTTGCATGTCCTGATTTGGATTCTAAATTTGATAATCATCCTGCTTGCAGCTACCTTGTGGCTCTGCCTACCCCTCAAGGCATTTCCACAGAAAGGCCTAGAATCCCATTGATCTTGAATGGATTCTGAATTGTAGCAATATCCTACTGAGAAGATGCAAAGAGGTCCCTGGGAGAGAAGAGGATGAGTGATGACAAGAAAATGGTGAAGAAGGCCAGACGAGGTGGCTCATGCCTGTAATCCCAGCACTTTGGGAGGCTGAGACTGGTGGATCACCTGAGGTCAGGAGTTTGAAACCATCCTGGCCAACACGGCAAAACCCCATCTCTATTAAAATTACAAAAAAGTAGCCAGGCATGGTGGTGGGTGCCTGTAATCCCAGCTACTCAGGAGGCTGAGGCAGGAGAATCACTTGAACCCGGGAAGCAGAGGTTG
Organism: Cheracebus regulus; assembly: GCA_963574635.1. Lineage (NCBI taxonomy): Eukaryota > Metazoa > Chordata > Mammalia > Primates > Pitheciidae > Cheracebus > Cheracebus regulus. Next base: position 4,569 of record CAUYQU010070255.1, on the reverse strand, counting down.
CAGTGAGCCGAGATCACACCACTGCACTCTGACCTGGGAGACAGAACGAGACTCCATCTTAAAAAAAAAAAAAAAGTGGTGAAGAGACATGGGAGGACCTATATTTTTAAGACGTCTCAGCGTGCCTCACTTTTTAAGCATCCTGCAGAAAGCCCTGATGTGCATGTGGACATTTTTGAGCTCAGAGTATGCAAAACTGCAAATGTGATCACCATGAGAGTACACAGCAGAAGTCCCAGCTTCTCTCGAATTGCATACCTAGAAGGCTCACGGACATCCGTGCAAGCGAGGACAAGAGAAACCAGAAGCCCAAGTCCAGGACTTTGTTGCCATGGCACCAATCTGTGTCCAGTGACCCTGCTGCTTAGGGACAGGAGGCGTGGAGAGTTTGGAGTTGCAGACTCCAGACAGTCGCCAGCGAGCACCTGCCTCCTGGGCAGCGGATGGAAGCCCTGCCGCCTGCCCTCACCCTGGCCGGGCATTTTCTGCAGACCGTTACCGGGCTCACTAAATGGACATCTGCAGGTTCAAGCAGGAAGTCGAGGCTGGAGATGTGCTATTTGTGCCTACCTCTGAATAATTTAACACTCCCTTCAAAATAGACTATCATTAGAATTTGTCGATTCCTGTGCATTTGAGCAGACAGCCTCAAAAAAAAAAAAAGGAAAAGGAAAAGGAAGAAAAAGTTCCGACACATATTGCCTCAGAGTAGTAGAACAGGAGGGAGTGTAGTTCAATTTTGTTCTTTTTTTTTTTTTTTTTTTTTAGCATCAAAACCCTTTGCTCACTAGTGTATCAGCCCCAACAGGAAATGCTGTTTTTTTTATGTCTAATTAGCCCTGAGACCAAGTCTGCGCTGTGAGCAGCAGATACAGGAGAAATGCTTACAAAATTAAGTGCTGGTGTCCATTTCCACCTTCACTGCTTATTCTGTGCTGTGATCATATGGAAGTCTCCTAATCTCTATGGTCCCCAGTTTCTCTGTCTGCAAAATGTGACTAGTGATATGGCCTCCCTCATGGGGGTGTTACAGAATTAAATAAACCACAGAGGATACATCTCTCAAGGTCTGTTATGCAACAATGCTCAATAATCTTTAGTCTTTTAGCCTTTATTATGCACTGGCCTTACCTGAAATGGCACCAGTTCCCATAAGGAACCAGAGACATGCACAATTTTCAGCCCTACATTAACCCACATCTTTTTTAAGACACAGGATCTCCTCTGATGCCCAGGCTGGAGTGCAGCGGTACAACTATAGCTCACTGCAGCCTCAAACTCCTGGGCTCCATGGATCCTCACACCTCAGCCTTGCCAGCAGCTGGGACTACACGCATGTGCTACTGAGTCAGGAGAATAGGGTCTGGAGGCAGGGAACCTAAAGCTGTTTCACACCGACTTCCTAGAACTCAATCCAAAGGAAACCCCTAACTTTCCATGCCTAAGTAACCAAAGGACAGAGGCTACGCCCTTCAGCCTTTTCTGTAGAGCAATTGGAAGATTGGCTGTCTGCAACAAATCAGACTGATTGAGGGTCCTGTCTTCGTGTGCAACTTTGTAACTTCAATCCCTGAATGGTTGCTGTCCACAACCAATCAGACTGATCGCCAGCGGAGTCTTCCTTTGACCATATAACTTTGTGACTTTATAACCCTGATTGGTTGCTTTTGCAACCAATGTTTGCACAGGAGTGTGACCTTTGTAACCTTCAGCCTCTGGTTGGCTGTTTTCTACAATCAATCAGGCTGATTGTGGGCTACCACTTCATTTACATGAGGTGAGCATGAAGGGGCCAGTGGAAACTTCTAGAGGGTATTTGGACCCAAGAAGATTCTGTATCTGGACTCTTGAGCTGCCACTCGGTCCACTCCCACACCGTGGAGTGTTCTTTCCTCTTCAATAAATCCCTGCTTTCCTTCTTTTGTGGCTTCATTCTTTCTTTGCTTTGCTGGGTGTTTCTGTCCAATTCTTTGTTCAAAACACTAAGAACCTCAACCACTTGCAGTCACAACCCTTTACTGGTGACACCACCACACTCGGCTAACTTTTTTTTTTTGAGACAGAGTCTAGCTCTGTGGCCCAGGTTAAAGTGCAGAGGCACAATCTTGACTCACTGCAACCTCTCCCTCCCAGGTTCAAGAAATTCTTGTGCTCAGCCTCCCGAGTAGCTGGGATCACCAGTGACCGCCACCATGCCCAGCTAATTTTTATATTTTTAATAGAGACGGGGTTTCACTATGTTTGCCAAGCTGGTCTCAAACTCCTGACGTCAAGTGATCTGCCCGCCTCAGCCTCCCAAAATGCTGGGATTACAAGCATGAGCCACCACACTAAGCCACTTTTTGGGTTTTTTTTTTCAAAGGTTTTGTAGAAATGGAGTCTCACTCACCATGTTGCCCAGGCTGATGTCAAATTCCTGGCCTCAAGCAATCCTTCTGCCTTGATCTCCTAAAGTGTTGAGATTACAGGCATGAGCTACTGCACCCAACCTGCAAACCCACTTTCTTTGCCCATTACTTAGGCTGCCAAACACTCACAGTAAAATATATACGTATGCACACACACACACACACGTATATGTGTATTATAAGTATACATACATATAGGTGTGCTCATCTGCTCAACAACCCCAATACGGATGTTCAAATGGATTGACCCGCAGCCCTGCTTGTCCATGCCCCTAGTTGTGCTTAGTTTTATTCCCCATGAGGGCTGTTCCAAACCTTTTCCCTGAACTGGATGTAGTGGCTCAAGCCTCCCAACACTTTGGGAGGCCAAGGCGTGAGAACTGCATGAGCCCAGGAGTTCAACACTAGCCTGGGCAACAAAGTGTGACCTTGTCTCTAGTTTAAAAAAAAACAAGGAAATATCTTTTCCCTGAGTCTCACCCCATTTCCAGAATTCTTCCTGACCTCACTCGCTAGTTCATTGAAAGCCTTCTCTCAAGATGTCTCCCATCTCACCCACTCCATTTTCCTCCTCTCCCTACACAGCATAGTTGCCCCTTTCTAAGGCTAACCCCCTACTGCTCTCAGCCCACACCCGCCCATTTGTTCCTGAACTTGGCTCCATCAACCATCTCCTCCTTTTGCATGTTCAATGTAGAAAGTAAAAAGTTCCTCTTCAAAGTTTCCCTTCTTGTTAAAGAATAACAATAATAAATGTTAGAAATAATAGTTTCTTTTAAAGACTAACTTTCTTCAAAGCATTCTTGCTTTTTGCCAATAACCCTGTGTTAAGCCCTATTCTATGTAGCTGTTAGATATAAAGGAATAAGTATATTCTATGTCCTTGTACTTTAACCAAGATCTCTATGTTATTACTTTTGTAAGTCCTTTCACAAGCAACTTCCTCTCCCTTCCTTATTTTGACTTCCTCTTTTCCTTTGTTCTCCATTGCCTTTACCTATTTAGAAAAGTTTTAAGTTGTTAGCCAATCGGGTTCAGTTCAGATTGTGAGGTCTGGCTCCAACCAAAGGAAATCAGACACAGCAGTAAGGACTCAATGCATCAGGAATAAATATGCCTGCCTTTCCTTTGTTCATTGTAGGCTCATGGCAAGACTGCTGGCAAGTAGTGCCCTTACTGCAGAAAGTAAAATTGTCTTGCTGAAAAAAACCTTTTGTCTGAATGCTAATTTTTCTTTGCAGTACCTAGGAACAAACAATCTGTCTCTAACATTCAAGTTCCTTCTGACACTCTCACTTTTTACTCTGTCAAAATGCTAAAATATCACACATCCTAAAGACAGTCCCTTCAATCCTCTTCCCTACAAGCTCAGCCAACATTCTCCCCTCACTTTCACCTCCGAACATCTTGAGGATTCATTGACCCGTGAGCTGTCACACACTCCCCTCTTTCCCCCTAGGACTACAGCTCTGCTGCTCACCTCCACACAGGCAGCCTGGCTGCAAGGCTCACAGGCCACATCCTGACTGACACACAGGAGCTTCCTCTTGGTTCCCATCCTCCGTGAACCTGGTCAGACCTCTCCTGCTTTGGAGTCTGTGACACCAGCTCTCTCCTGACTCTCCTCCTTCTTCCCCAAATGTGGCTGCTTCTCTCTCTCTCATTCCCTGTTCCTTACCCTCCACTTCTATTTTCAATGCAAATGTTCTCTATGGTTCTAGCACACTGCTTTTCTCTTCTGCTTCTATTCTGTCTCCCTGGATGATTCCAGCCACTTCTGCCACATGATGTTTCAGCCCTAGACAAGCATATAACTGCAACCCTGACCTTGTCCCTGAGTTTGCAATTGGTTCCTAAGTGTGTTCACTCAAAAGAGCCCAACATGGAATTCAGTATTCCTCCCGCACTCCTCCCATTCTCCCTCCTTCCCACACTCCTCCCATCCTCCCACCCTCCCACACTCCTCCCATCCTCCCACCCTCCAACACTCCTCCCACCCTCCAACACTCCTCCCACCCTCCAACACTCCTCCCACTCTCCAACACTCCTCCCACCCTCCCACCCTCCCACACTCCTCCCACCCTCCCATCCTCCCACACTCCTCCCACCCTCCCACCCTCCAACACTCCTCCCACCCTCCCACCCTCCCACACTCCTCCCA
>CAUYQU010070253.1:0-39749 GCA_963574635.1 Cheracebus regulus | reverse complement strand
TCTTGCCACTGCACTCCAGCCTGGGCAACAGAGTGAAACTCTATCTCAAAAAAAAAAAGAAAGAAAGAAAGAAAGAAAGAAAGAAAGAAAGAAAGAAAGAAAGAAAGAAAGAAAGAAAGAAAGAAAGAAAGAAAGAAAGAAGAAAGAAAGAGAAGGAGAAAAGGAAAAGAAAACACAACACACAGAAAAGAAGGAAATATTTATAAGTCACATATCTGATAAGGATCAAATATCCAGAATATATAAAGTACTATTACAATTCAACAATAAAAAATCAACCCAATTAAAAACTCAGCAAAGAATTCAAATAGAATTTCTCCAAAGAAGATGTGTAACTGACCAATAAGCTCATGAAAAGATGTTAAACATAATTAGTAACTAGAAAAATGCAAATAGAAATTACAGTAATATGCCACTTTACATCTACTCAGACAGCTATAATCAAAAAGGAACCATAACAAATGTTGGCAATGATGCAGAGAATGTGAAATCGTCATACATTGCTGGTAGAAATGCAAAATGGTAGCTACTATGAAAAAAGTGTTGAAGATTCCTCAAAAAGTTAAATATATAATTATTAATACCACATGACAAAGCAATTTGTCTTCTAGGTTTATATCCAAAAATAAATGAAAGCTTATGTCCACACAAAATCTTGTACATGAATGTTCATATCAGCACTATTCACAATAGGAAAAGAGGTAAAACCCACCCATCAGCTCATAAATAGGTAAACAAAATGTGACATATCTGTACAATAGAATTTTATTCAGCCATGAAAAGGAATGAAGTATTTATGCATGCTACAAAATGGAAGAGCCTTGAAAACATTATGTTAAGTGAAAGAAGACAGTAACAAGAGGCCACATACTGAATGGTTCCATTTATATGAAAAGTCCAGAATAAGCAAATCTATAGAGAAAATAGATTAGTAGCTGCCAAGAGCTATGGAGTAGAAAGGAATGAGGAGTAACTCATTGGATTTCTTTCGGGAGGGGTGATGAAAATGTTCTAGAATTAGCAAATGGTGATGATTGCATGCACAACTCTATGAATATACTGAAATGTACATTTTAAAAGGATGAATCCCAGCACTTTGGGAGGCCAAGGTGGGCGGATCACCTGAGGTCAGGAGTTCGATACCAGCCTGAACAATATGATGAAACTCCATCTTTACTAAAAATACAAAAAGAAATTAGCCAGGTGTGGTGGCATGTGCTTGTAATCCCAGCTACTTGGGAGGCTGAGAAAGGAGAATTGCTTGAACCCCAGAGGTGGATGTTGCAGTGAGCCAAGATTGTGCCATTGCACTGCAGCCTGGGCAATAAAAGCAAAACTCCATTTTATGATTCCTGAATTGCATCTTAATTTTTTAATGTAAAGAAGTGAGAATAATTGTGGCATCTCTCTGAAAATGTTACTGTATTAAAAATAAAAAAAGACATATAAAGCAATTAACATCACACCAGTCTAGAAGATGAGAATAATGATGGTGGTGATGGTGGTGGTAGTGGGGGTAATAGTGGTGTCATCCTGGGGAATGAATTGTGCTCACAGGTTTAAAGCCTAAATTTCAAAACCCAAAGTTATCCATCTGCCCTCTACCTTGCTCGTCCCCACTACTCTTTTTCCTCAGACCCCTTCCCTGCTAATCCAGCCTTTCTGGATCTGGTCCCCCTTTGAAACCCTGTTATTGAGCTCAATCCAGATAATAGTATCTACTCCTGGTAATTGTTACAGCCTCCTCTCTTGCTTGACTTGCAAAGTGAATGTGTCTCAAAATTTCCCCAAGTAGCTGCATCTTCTGACATGCAACACCAGCACAGAGACTGTCTCAACACCCCACCTACACAACGAAACAGAAACTTTAGTCAGTCGTGTGAGGAGAGGACATAATTTTGGAAAGTGGGAGCCTATGTCATCATTTTAATAAAGTAAGAACAGATTTTTTGGTTTGCACCCATTTGCAACATTACTGTTCACAGACAAGCTTCTCCGAGAAAGTGATTCATCAGTCAGCCATCCCATTTCAAGCAGTGGAGAAACAAATCACCATGCTGCACACATCATAAAAATGGAAATTGAGGAGGCTGTTCATTAATGCAGATTAGTTTTAAGCTCGGAATGGCTTTGATCTGCCGAGATTAATACACACACAAGAAATTCTCAGTGGGCCTTGGGTCCTTGGTAATATATAGTCCTTATTACCTTGTTGACTAATGAACCTTCAAGCCCAGGAGGAGCAACTTCTGATCATCCATAGTCAGACTAGCCATCTTGCAGACAGGCCAGGATCAGAGCTGCCTGGGACAAGCTTCCCATCACACTGTCTCTCCCAGCCACTGGCATGTCAGGTCTTTGTCATCCCTGAGGCAGGCAGGGATTGCTTCAGTTGATTTATTCCTACCAAAAACTAAAGAATGATTTTGTTTTCAGATTTTTTCAGCTGCTCTTCAACCAAGCAACTGAACACCAAGTAATCTAATGAGCTAATTGATTAAAAGAGCTAATGGCTAAAGCTGGCTTAATATGTTGCCCCTCTGAGTATCAGAATAGAAATATATTTTAAAGAGGGCCTCAAATCCCATAATGGGAGGGATTGGTTAATGGGAGAATTTTTGGCCTTGAGAAAAACTGAAAGGAATTTTTTTTCTTTTTTGGTCATAGGGTGGAGCTTTTCAAATGATTCAGATGCAAGCTACTGCGTATTACAATCAGATTGGAGTTGGTTTCACGTCAAACCTAACTTACTAGTGTAGACTAGCTTACAGCAGGCACTACTGGTTACGTGGTAACCTGCCTCTTCTCTTTTTTTTTTCTTCCACTCTTCATTTCCTCTTTTGTGGTCTTGTTCTCTCACTCTCTTGTATACATATGGTCATAATTCCTCCCTAATGTGCTACTGTGTTTATTCTGTCTCCACGGAATTTACATGACAAAAATACAAACAATGCACACCCAAAAAAAAAAAAGGTATGTGTCTTTAAGAACACTAACCACAACAACAAAGGCAATCATTTGGAAGTATTCCTTAAACAGTAGGTCCTCAAACTGTGGTCTCTAACCCATTTGGAATGTGTCCTTACATAAGTAAATGATTTTTAAAATGTATTTCTAACATGTATATATGTTTTATTTACGAATCATATACATGTATTATCATTATATACTATAAAAAGTACAGTATAAAACATTCAAAAAATTTAAAAAACAAGATTAAAGTGGGGGTCAGAAAACATTTTTAAAGTACCAGATAGTGAATATTTTATGCTTTGCAGGCCATGTGTCTTTGGCACATTACTTAATTCTTCTTTGTAGCATGAAATTATCCATTGGCAACATATAAACACATGGACATGGCTGTGTTCCATAAAAATCTTATTTACAAAGACTTTAATGGGTTAGAGTGGATTGAGCCCATGGGCCATGGTTTGCTAACCTCTGAATTAAAACATAAACATAGCTAAAAGTCCTAAATATTTTCTCATACCCTCTTGGAGGTCACTGCCCAAGAACAGGAGAAGGAATATGACTAAAAACCTTTCTTTATTTGCCAATAAATTCATTGCTACTACAGTGCATAATTTGTTCTGTTATTTCTATACACTGAGACAGAGGGTACAAAACACAACTAAGTTGGCATACAAATGCTGAGTTGTGGGCTGAGCTCACTTCTAGCTATATAATTTACTCAACAAATTGTATTATCTTACTACACAAGTGAGTTCTATTTCTCAACAACTCTGGCTCGAATTCACACTTCAACAAAATGTCAAGTTACTATGTGTTTTGAACCTTTGGAGATTCTGCCAAACAATCAAAGACATAGATATCATATTAGAAAATCCCCAGGCACTACTAAATAATGGAAAATAAAACCCCAGTTAAAGCCCTAAGACCTCTGTGAGGGTGAAGGTGTGTGTGTGTGTGTGTGTGCATGTGTATGTTTGTGTTGGTTAAACAAGTACTGTCATTCTGATCTTTTAAAATGTTATTGTCTGTTGTGTGTTAAACACAGTGTGTCTCCCAACTGATCTGTAAACAGAGACCTTGGAATTTTTTGACTAATTCCTCAAGTCATCTGTATTAAATCCAGCTGAAATTGGGAAAAAAAAAAAAAAAGACAGATGAAAGTAACAGCTTTTGAATATCAAGCTGGATACATTGATAATTTTTTAAACCTTTATCCAATGGTGTAGAAAATCTTAAGGCTATCTTGAAATGTTTAGAATGTCAGTGCAGTCAGCCCTCTCCACGCAGAGCCCTCTCTATGAGACTCTAGTAATAATTTCACCAAACAAAATGAAAGAGTTACTTTAATCATTTTAGTCAAATTGAATGTGTCAAGTAGAAATACTATGAATAGAGGGAGCACTAATTCAAAAACATGCCTTCGACTCCAATTAATGCAAGCAAAGCCTAGAAAGGAGATTGCATAGCCCAAAAAGAAGATGTTAGCAATCAAGAGACCTTGATTCTACCGCAGTTCGAATGCAACCCATTCCAACACTCTGAGCCCTCGTTTCCTTATTATATTATAATAATACATGATTTACAAAATTATTGGGAGATGTAAATGAAATCACATATACAAAATCGTCTCATGCAGTGCCTGAAACACACTCACTATATAGCTTGCATCTTTTTTATTTTTTCTCTTGAATCAAAAAAACCTCTATCGAATTTACATGATAACTGAAAATCGAAGAGATAATTAATGAAAAAGATGCCTTGTGAAATGGAAAATTCTCGGCTCGTGGAAGACTTGAGTGTAACTAAAACTAGTCCAGACTACCTTGATATGTTGCTACCTTGTAATACTTTACATAGGATATCCTTTGGTCACCTGAAGAGAAAGAAATCTGCCTCATTTCCCCTTCAAAAGAGACTGCCACAGGTGGATGCTAAACCTCGCCTCCCTGAACAGGTACTTTCCATGTCTGTTGGCAAAGGCTCTTCCCTGTGTCTTTTCAAACACCATACAAGGAGAATATTATGTCCCAGTGATGGGTTTTCTGTACACATAATCAACATCAGACTTTACACATTCAATCCAAAAGCAAGGTGACTAAAACCAAGCACAGATACATTGCTTCTCCCTCTGTTTCTTTAACACCCCAGGATATCACCACAGGCCTCCAAAAAGGTTACATTTTTTACCCGGAAGTGGCACAATGTAGTCATCCATGTAGTATGACTGGAGGATGGCCAAATAACCTGTACATTCAAAACTGATCACCATATATGACCTAAAATATTATTATCAACTTTTTTAGTCATGGATAACTTCATCAAATTTGTCTGGTTTGATCACCATATATGATCTAAAATATCACTATCAACATTTTTAGTCATGGATAAATTCACCAAATCTGTCTACTCATCAAGGTACGTGGTAGGATGGTTCTTCTTACTCTCTCTTCTGTGGTTGGGTGTGGCTACGTGACTGGCTCTGACCAATTATCACTAATTGGCAGTCTCACATGCATTCCCAAGCTGGGGGATTTAAATGCCAATGGGAGATGTTCCAGAGCTCTTTCGCTCCACTAATATGGTGACCTGCAACATTCAAGATGGTGACTGCTCTGACAACCAGGGTAAAGCTACATAGCCGGAGCCCATGGCACTTCATTATACATATGTGGCAGAAGCACAGAATAAACCCCTGTCATTGTAAGTCACTAAGACTTTGGGGATCATTTGTTAATGTAGCATAACAGAGCTTATCCTTAGAGCTACACGAACAAAACTAGTCATTTTTTCTTTAAAGGTAGATTTTTACTCAACTGTTATCAGTAATTAATATACGATCAATGAGCAAATTAACCTTAAGAAAGAGCAGATTTTTAAAGCAATAAAGCATAGAAAATAGCTTTGCTATTTGATGATAGAGAAAGCATTAACACTCAGTATTCTGAAATACAGCACAATACAAGGAAGACCACAGTAAGACCACGTTGGAAACTCTTTTGTGCACATAGTGGCCTGAAAGCTATAATATATCGACAGTCAATAATTATTATCATAATAATTGTAAATATTTAATGAGAATTGACTATTTGTTAAGCATTGTGCTAAGTATTTTACCTCAAATATGATATCCTGTTTAATGCTTACAATAACCTTATGATATAAAAAGCTATTCCAATTTTACATGGAAAATAAAGAAGGTAATGAAAAGATAAGTAACTTCTTGGTTACTTTTAGGTTTGTCTGAAGCCAAACTGGTGTCTCAATAGAAATAATAATAAATATGTAAATGATAGACAAATTGAGAGGTAGAATGGAGGAAGATGGAGGAATAATATAATTATAGATATAAAGTCTCTAAGTCTTTTCTTATTTGGCAATACTGAATATTTGCATTCCAGGTTCTTGCCAAAGAGTATCATTTCAAATTCTCTGTTCTTTGATCCTTATCTGAAGCTCAATGATAAGAAATCATTTTTCCTGGATGACTGCCTAAAGAATATGCACTCTACCCTTTCTTTGAGATCAATAGCTCTTAATAATTAGGGAGAGGGCATAGACCTTCTTATAAATCTTATAAAATTTTTGTACCCTTTTCCTAGAAAAAAAAATAAGTACACAACATTTCAGAAGACCCTCAGACAGTCCTTTCAGCCTGTCTGAAGGCTGAAATAGAATATGGATTCTCTATGGGACTATGGTTTCTAAATGGCATTTTTCTAGTGACTGACCATGGGTCACTGGACTCTGTCCCCCATAGTCCTGCACTCCTAATGACATGCTGGGCCCTTGTTCTCCTGCAGAGGCCTGGGAGGAGGCTTGATGAAAAAGAGCACTCTGGTCCATGCATCTTATAGAAGCTGTGGTTTATTTTGATGAGACCAACTGATGTACTCTTTGCAAAATCTATGAGGAGGTATCAGGCAGTAGGACATTTGGTGGGTGCAATTTAGGTCAGGTGATGGTGTTGTCTTCTGCCTGTCTAGGGTAAAGTCCAACCAGGTCAGAGGAAACTGCTTTATGGAACTTCTCACACCCCAAACATGACAACTTGAAACATGAAAATAATTACTTAGTAGGATTGCACAAACTACAAAACATACCACATTTCATATCCCTAAAATGGTGCCCATGAGGGGCCAAATTATCTGCTGGCCCTGGTTTATCCCACTCCCAACCACCAGTCTAACCTTCCTTGTACCCAATTCTAACAACTATAGATACAAAGAATGTGGCTCCCTTCCACTGCTGATGAGAGGGGAAATCCCTCTCTCTCAAGATGGGTGTCAATGTAGCATTGAGAAAAGCAGATTACAGTTTTACATGCAGAATAAGCAATTGGTCCATCACTGTTTATATGGAAAAAAAACCTGGAAAGAATACCAAAATGCTAACAGTAGTTATCTCTAGAGACTGAGATTGAGAGTTTGGTTTATAATGTTCACTGCTTTTTTTTTTTTCAAATTACCTACATAAGCATACATTTTTAATGTTCATAATCAGAAAAGAATACATGCAATAAAAAGTATGTGAGAAGACTGGGCACAGTGGCTCACACTTGTAATCTCAGTACTTTGGGAGGCCAAGGCGGGCGGATCACAAGGTCAGGAGTTCAAGACCAGCCTGGCCAATATGGTGAAACCCTGTCTCTACTAAAAATACAAAAATTAGCCAGGTATGGTGGTAGGCACCTGTAGTCCCAGCTACTGGGGAGGCTGAGGCAGGAGAATCACTTGAACCCAGGAGGCAGAGGTTGCAGTGAGACGAGATTGTGCCACTGCACTCCAGCCTGGGTGACAGAGCGAGACTCTGTCTCAAAAAAAAAAAAAAAGTATATGAGAACTATTAGCTCTTGCTAGCAACTCCAAATACAACTGCTGGTTCTTACAATAGAAGAAGACAAGGGAGCAAACATTCCTGTGCTAACAACTTCATGCTCATTATTTCATTTAATCTTCACAGTAGGCCTATGACATAGCTATTATCCACTTATTTTTTGTAGACTGTGCCCAGACTAGGGAGGAAGTCAATGTTGGTCTCTCATTAAAGCCAATACTGCCAATCCACTGGATGTACCCTGCCTCTCTATGAAGCACAAGAAAACTTCAGAACTTGCAGAAATGGGAAAGCAGAGCCCACTAATCAACAAAGGAACTGTTACAAGGAAATAAGGTCCCTGCCTTCAGCCACAGAACAGACCAAGACCCAGCAGTCACTGGTCTGCAACGCGGGCTCCCACGCAGGCCTGCTCAGCTTTCCACTATTTTCCCAGAGATTCCTGGAGAAAAGCAATGTTTTCTCTCATTGCAAGACTGTAGGGCCATGCCCAGGGCCAAGAGTGAGGCAGGATTTGGCTGGAGTCTGCATCAGATGGCTGCACAACTGGTACAGCGGATTGGAAACTGGAGCTTCTAAGGCCAAAGTTGCTATTTCATTTCTGTTATCTTTCTATGAAGAAAATCTTTGCACAATTTGCAGAGTTGGCACTGCTAATCTCTTCCAGCTGTCTCACAAATGCCTGTGTTGGGTTAACGTGGGGCTTCGTGGAGGCTGAGAGAAACCAGAAGCATTACTTATGAAGGGCCATCTTTGTCAACTGTAACTTTAAAATAATGAGACTTTTTTTTTTTTTGAGACAGAGTCTCGCTCTGTTGCCCAGGCTGGAGTGCAGTGGCACAATCTTGGCTCACTGCAACCTCTGCCTCCCAGGTTCAAGTGACTCTCCTGCCTTGGCCTCCTGAGTAGCTGGGATTACAGGCAGGAGCCACCATGTTCCACTAATTGTTGTATTTTTAGTAGAGATGGGGTTTCAATCACGTTGACCAGGCTGGTCTCAAACTCCTGACCTCAAGTGATCCTCCCGCCTCAGCCTCCCAAAGTGCTGGGATTACAGGCATGAGTCACTGTGCCCGGACTAAAATAATGAGACTTTTTGAGACATTCTGATACCACTAATATGAAGAGAACCTCTCATCCTTCCCCAAATTTACTGTGTGATGATTTTTAAAAAATAGAAAAGAGAACAAACTCACAGGAGCACTAAGAATAGGAAGGGTGGACCACTGACCAAGAACAAATGTGTGCAGCCTTCCAGAAAGTGAAAAGGAGAAGGGAGTGTCCCTGCTGATACTTAGATGGAGGAAGCCACAGCACAGACTGTGCTGAGCAGAGAAGGATGTGGGGCTGGTAGCCAATCCTCCCTTCACCTTTGCACAGTTGTTCCATGACTTGGCAAGTTAGTTTCCTATTAGAATTGTAACAAATTACCACAAACCCAGTAGCTTAAAACAATGCCAATTTATTTTCTAACAATTTTGGAGTTCAGAAGTCTAAAATGAGACCCCAAGGCTAAAATCAAAGCCTGCATGCATTCCTTGTAGAGGTTCTAGGGAAAAATCTGTTTCCATGCCTTTGCCACTTCCTAAAAGCTGCCCACATTCCTTGGTTTGTGGCCACATCACTCCTACCTCTGTGTTCATTGTCACATCTCTTCTGACTCTGACTTTGCTGCCTTAAGAACCTTTGTGATTAGATTGGGTCCACCCAGGTAATCTAGGATAATCTCCTCATCTCGAGATCCTTAACATAATACTTTGTGAAGTCCCTTTAGCCTTGTAGGGTAATATATTCACATGTTCCAGAGATTAGGAGGTAGATATCTTTGGGGGTCATTATTCTGCTGACCACACTTGGTAAGGAGGCACAGAGGGTGAAGTGAGAAGGAAGAGAAGAAACAAGGCTTTAGATGGAGTTGTCCAAAGCAGCCACAGAAGTTGGCTCTACATGCCGCACTCAGAATAACTAGCAATAGAAATACTTACTCCAGAATAAAGCTGGATACACATTCACCAACTAAATTGAACAGTCTGCCAGGAAAGGTCTTGGGCTCCCCTGCAAGCGGGAAACATGGAGATGAACACATGGAAAAATTGATCCTGGAGGAAAGAGAGATGGTGTTACCTGGTGTTTAAAAAAATGAATGACTAAAAGTGAAAAGACTGAATAAATTAGGGCTCACCCACACCACACCTTTTAAAAGAATGAATATCAATTGTATGAAGAGGTTACCATAAGATGTTCTTGAGTGAAAAATATCAAGCCCAAGAAAAAAATGTGAAGAGTCTCCCAGGAGGGTATATATTTCCCCTACTCCCTGCTTTTTCTCACACTGTTCCTTCTACTTAAAATATCCTTCCTCTCTGATATCCATCTCCTATCTCTGTCTAGTAAATCTTATCCTTGTTGGGTACAAATTAGTTTAACCTTTTTGGAAGAACAGAATAAAAATATAATTCAAAATATAAAATGTGTAACCGTTTGACCTAGAAATTTTATATCTGTGAATTTACAATGAGAAATTAAATGCATAAGTGGAACACAATGCATATATAAGAAATTTTACAGTAGCAAAGAAAAGATGAAAGCAATCTAAATATTCATTGCTGGAGGATTAGACAACTGGGGTAAGATTCCTATGCTTGCCAAAATATTATGCAGCCATTAAAAATGATGATGGAGCTCATATTATACATAAAAAATATCTAGGACATATTTGCTGCCTAAGTGATAAAGATCAGTTACAGAATATATTATGATCTAGTATAAAATTAGGTCTATCTATCTGTGATATATTCGTATTTACTTATAGAGAGATTGATGCTGAAAGTATTCTGTAAAACATTTTAATAGTACTTATCTTTTGCAGATTTGAGCTAGTTTTAGTCTCTTTTTCTGTTTAGTATGAGTTTACTAATTCCCAAGGTTATGGTATTAGGAGGTGGCGCCTTTGGGAGGTTATTAGGTCATAGGCGTGGAGTCCTCATAAATGGGATTAATGTTCTTATAAAAGAGGACCCAGGGAACTGCCTTCTCCCTTCCACTATGTGAGGACACAGTGAGAAGGTACCATCTGTGAACCAGGAAAAAGGCCCTGACCAGATGCCAAATCTGCTGGCGCCTTCATCTTGGACATAGCAACCTCCAGAACTATGAGAAATAAATGTGTTGTTTATGAGCTACACAGTTTCTGATATTTTCTTATAGCAATCTGAACACACTAAGAGGTATACTGTTTTAATTTTTACCCATGATATATTATGTTTTACAAAAACAATAGTGCTATTTTCTAAAAAGGAGACCATAGCTCTGTAAGTTCCAAATTTTTGAATGCCAAATTATGTTTACCAGACTTAATAAAATAACAACTGGTATTTACTGAGTGTTTACAATATACCAGGCCCCATCCTAAGTATGTTTACATATATTAACTTTTCCTCACAACAAACTTAGGAGGCACATTTCCCATTTTGCAGGGAAGGAGTTGAAGCATAGAAAGATCCCTTACTTTCGAAAACTGAACTGTGATATTTTAGAAAGATCTTCAACAGTTTTGAAACAACGACAAAGTTTTCTATTTAACAGTACTCACCCCATTGTCTAGAGAGACCATTGTCCAGCACCTCTTACTCAGCCTTTCATTTCCTAAGCAATCTGATTTTTAGCATGCAGCTTTAACTCTCCATTCTTAACTAGGTGCTTTCTCCCTAGTGCATTTTCTGCCACCTTTTAAAACACACTGTGGTGCAGCTTTCTTGTTGTATTTGGTTATGGTCATTTGCATGCACCAGTATTCTGTGTGATTATAAAAATGATTATTTGCAAAATTTTCTTTTATGCTGAGACACTCAGAAGGTAAAAGGAGTCAGGCTCAGTGGCTCATGTTTGTAATCCCAGCACTTTGGGAGGTCAAGGCAGGCAGGTCTCTTGAGGTCAGGAGTTCATGCCAGCATGGCCAACATGATGAAACCCCCGTCTCTACTAAAAATACAAAAAGTAGTTGGGAATGGTGGTGCATGCCTGTAAATCCCAGCTACTCACGAGGCTGAGAGAGGCGAATTGCTTGAACCCAGGAGGCCGAGGTTTCAGTGAACCAAGATTGCACCAATGCACTCCAGCCTAGGCAACTGAGAGAGACTCTGTCTCGAATAAACAAAAAACAAAAACAGAAACAAAAACAAACAACAAAAGAAGGTAAAGGTAACATAATAAACAACTCACACTTGTTTAAAGTGTTGTCATGCAGAAAAAACAATTCAGCAAACACAGCAACCCAATGCCCGTGCACTCCACATTTCAGAGCATGCAGTGGAAAAGATGTAATTACTATGGTTAATTGGTTCGTGGTAAAACGTCACTAAGAATGAGAACTCATTAATACAGCATTTCAGCCACTGGAGACACCAGGTGCTCTTACTTAGGGTCTGCTCTGTGGTATTCTGACATCTTTCTCAGGGTTACTTTCCTCTTTGAAGTAGAAAATGTAAACATCCATTTGTATATTATGATTTGAAATGCATTCTCTACAATTTGTTTTTTAAAAAATCATATAAATTATCTAGCCAGGTAAACTGCTACATAATGTAGGGAACTCCATGTGAGATTTCTGCCTAAAAGCCTGACCTTTAAGCATTAAGCACCTGGGTAAATTTGATAAATATAAATCTAGACTAGTAAAAAATACTCTCTTTGGCTTATTTTTATGAATATTATTTTGGAATTTAAAAAAAAAACTGATAGCACTGAAAGAAAATTTCTTCTATCAGAATTATCTCACAGGTCATATTTCCACATCAGAGAATTCAATCAGCCCTAGAGAAGAACATAGTTCAGGAAAAACTCCTAAATATATTTCACTAATTTTTTAAATTGTCTCTTCAGCTCTCATGCACATCAACATTCACATAACTTTGGAATCTCTAAGAAATTAAAGTTGAAAAAAAGATGATAATGATAAACATGATGAAGTTAAAGAAGAAAAAGAACAAGAACAAGAAGAAAGAGGTGGAGTGATGGTAATGATAGTGATGTTGATGATGGTGAAGATGATGGTAATGGTGAAGGTGACAGGAAGATGATGGGTACTTTTTGCTTTAATCACTACCACTACCATTCATACCTGAGTATGAATGGTACTCAGGAACATACCTGAGTACCTTAAAAAGTCAATCTTTGGGTCTGAAAAGGTAAGCTATGTCTCTACATTACACATTTTGTCCTTTTACTTTTTAGTTATTATTTTTAGCACCAATCTCTATATCACTTTTTACAAGAGATACTTGTCACATCTTCAAACTTGTAGACTTTTTTAGCCAAATAGATTTGGCACCCAAAAAAAGAAGGGGACAATCAGACCTTCTTACCAGAAAAAAGATGAAATTGTCTCTATGCTCACAATACTACTTCTTAAAAAGCATTTTTGCTATCTCAAATGAGTGTTTATTAACATGGAAAATTCATCTTGAAATGTTAAATGGGAAAAATCAGGTAACAAAATAGCATGCACAGCACAATGCTCATTTTGTACAGTGATGTGACATTAATATATAGTTTCCCCTGGGTTGCAGAAGTATAAATGGTTTTATACGTTCTTAGAGTTTGCTTTTTGCTTTTCTTATTTGCCAAAACTATTTTTTTTTTGGCAATGAGCGCGTGATACCTTTTGTGATGAGAAAAAAATATTTATGAAGCCTATGCAAAGAAAGAGGATTTCTTTCTGTCTATGGCTAGAATACTAAAGCTGTAAATGAAATGCTTACATTGAGAAGGCAATGAAACCTGAAAGTACAGACTTGACTTCCCTACTAGGGTTGAACTTACAGCAGTGAAGGAGCTCTCAAGAAAAAAAAAAAGAAAAAGAAGAGATAACATGAAGTGTTAAAGAGGAAACATTTCTAAGGATCAGGAAGAGATGTCTGAAGGAGAGTTTATTTCAGTTCAGCAAATACCTATTTATCACCTGCTCTATACTAAGCATTGAGATCTAATTTCTCACCCATTGGAGAGTTCAAGTCAGAGTAAATTTGATTTATAAAAACAAGGCCTTTCTCACCTCCAAGAGTGCAGATCAAATGTTTAACTGCTATAGAGTCAAATGCAAGCCAAGCATACAGAAGTAATAAACAAGACAGGTATTGATTGCTGATTTGAGCTGTGTGTGTCTCCCCAAGCTCCAGCTTAGAGATCATAATTAACGCCCTCTGGAAATCCACCCATAAGAGAACTTTGGTGGATCGTCCTTCTCAATGCCCTGCAAACAAGAATACCTCCCTCTCTCCTACTTGTTCCTCATTTGTTTTGTAAACTGAAAATTAAACTGCCATCTCTAGTTCCAAATTGATTTAAATCAATTTGGATACACAGCAGATACTTGGTACAAATCCCTGGAATGTAATACACAAAGGCAGGATCAGCAGGTCTTTCCCACCCTCATGTTGAGTGGAAAGAAGGAATAGAGTGTCCCTCCAACCAAAAATCCCTCTCATTTGGGCCTCTGTTTCCAAACAACTACTGGAGAATATCATGAGAAGACAGATTCTCAAACCCACCTGGCAGCCATAAATCCAACCAGCGCAGTCAGGGAGAGATGCTGGCCAGCTGCGGGGAATGCTCAGGAAAGGAGGAAGGAGTTATTTTGCAGAGCATGAGCCCTTCCCAGGAAATCTGCTTGAGTTGTAGAATGTTCCTTTGTGTTCATTTGCTTGAATCTCCTGTTGCTGCTTATTCCCTCAAGAAAGTCCTAGCTCGAGTCCTCTGCAGTAGGAAGCTGTCTTCCTCTCAGCTGTGTTCCCCACCATCCTCTCCCCTTCCATCAGGTGGAGTCAGGGAGGTTCCCAAACACATCGGGCCCACCCTATCGCATTCTCCTCACTGCTCCTTCTTCATGGACTCCCCGTCCTAGGTTCCTTGTGTTTCTGTAACTGTGTACTGGCCCTTGTTAGGTGCTGGGAAAACACCCTTTGGTGGAACTCTGTAGTCTCTCCCCTCCATGCCCCTTGACATCTTAGGACCACAGCCATCCAGGGCCTCTCGGACATAAGAAGAGTCCCATTTGAATCATTCAGACTCACCTTTCAGGAACTAAAAAGCCCTGACCAGTATCAATCAAAACCCAAATTCACCTGCAATGTAAAGGCTTTCTTGTTCCCCGAGTCCATGCCTGTCTTAGAGCTTCAGAGGGAAAGGGCCTGGTCTGGCCCTTCACTCTTCCTCTGCTTCCATCTCTCTCCACCTGGTCTCCCTTCCTCTCAAGCACAGGAGCCCAGGAGGAGGCAAGAGAAAGGCAGTACACTTTACATAACTAGTGTCGTTCTCTTTCACCAGCAACACCTTGAAGTGACAAGTATTCCACTTTGGGGCTACATGTGAAGTTTTGGGGTGATCCCAGGGGGACTCTATGCTACTGTCAGCCTAAAATAACAACAAAGAGAGATTTGCCAAAGATAATGAGTTCATTCCAGAATGGAAAGAAGGATTGCAATCCAGGAATATGTGTGCCATGACAGCCCATGGGGTACTGTGGCTGTCCCCAGACAGGCAAAGGACAGAAAGGATTTTTAAAGGCAAAATGAAGAAGGTTACATAAGTTGTTTTGAAATAATTATTCTTGGCTACAAGGATCAATAGCAAGGGTGGCACCAGTCCAAGATCGAACAGGCAATTGCTGGGGCAGACGTCCTCTCAGAGGTATTTTTTGTTTAAGGTTGTGGTGGCCTTTCTGCAAGGTTACGGTTTTCAGAAAGTCCTTGTAATAGTTGTTATCATAGGCATGTGTGGGTAAGAGCCCCTCCTTTATGGCCTCCCGGTTCCATTTTTTTAAGGTTTGGCACAAGTGACTCCATTTCAATTCCTATGACTTATACGCAACACAATACCTGGACAAGGAGGAGAAACCTCTCATGACTTTCTGTATTCTCCCTCCCCTCACCTCTCACCCCTTCATACATCCATAGCTTTTGATGGCTGAGTCCTCGCCTGCCAGACCACCCTCTTCAGTCTGCCCCCATGATGGCCCAGGACCACCTATGTGCCACAGCATCCAGGCAATACCCAGGAAATTGACCAATCCCTGGCAGTCCAAGTGGTGGGAATGCAGGCAGTCTCATAGCCCTGACATCACAGGCTGCTCCCACCAGCACCCACCTTCAAAATTATCCCTGCAAAAGGTAGGCACCAGTCTTTATGCTCATAACGCCTTCTCATTTTCAGGGGTTTGTACTAAGTTCACACAAGAACTCTCTCATTGTGTTCTATTTTGGGGACAACTTTGGGCCAGGCCTACAGTTTCAATTGCTTAGCAAGCGTCAAGCCCAGGAGGAGGTTGTGGAGCTCTTCTCTCTCTTGTCTTGTTGCAGGGGTGGGGGCGGTATATCTCCCTTCCTCTTTCAGGTGGAAGGGAGAGGACATGTCCTACCACTCCTCCATTTTTAGAAGTACGCTGTCACTAGGCAGACAGCGTACTTCTAAAAATCCCAGCAAGGACCTCTTCTTGCAGCATTCATAATCGTCTGCCTTTATAAACAGGTGGGAGTATGTAGGAGGTACAGAATTGGGGAGTGGGCCGTGAGGATCACGGGATGTCCTGGCCACCTCTAAGTCAGCCCTGTCTATGTCTGACAGCTCCTTGGTGAGTGCCTTAGACTGTGGGAGTAATTAGGTCATGCTGTTTTCAGCTTTAAGGCTTCTGTAGAAAATCTGAAACAACAGAAAAAGTTTTGCATGTGATCTTGCTACATCTTCCAACGCTCCCAATCCTTCAAAGCCCCACATCAGCCCTGGCCTCTCCACGAAAGCTTTCTGTTCTGACAACTCTGGCTCTCACTGAGAACTTCTTTCTGGAACATCCAATGCACTTGATGTCAGAACAACACATTCTGATGAGTAAATATATTCTGTCTCATGTTGGTCTCTTGCTGTTTCTCCATGTTGGTCCCAATAGCACAGCAGACTTTTTGAAGCTGGAGACTGTGCTTTATACTTATTTTGTATCCCCTTTGGCTTTTACCACTTTACTGTCAATATAAAGGTGCTCAATACGTATTTGAAGTGAGTTGAATGGAATTTTCAATCAGACACACGCTGGCTGGAGAGAGAGCCTCAATGTGGTTAGGGGTGCAGTATGTGAAGCAGGAAAGACAGATTGCACACGAAGTTTCTGTCTGTAATTCAGACGTTGCAAAATTGAACAGAGACTCTGCAAAGATAACATATGCTGTCATTCCTTGGAGTTGGATAACGTTGTTTACGTGTCTTCAGGAATAATAAGCTAGGATCAGGATCCAATGTATTGGATTCACTTGTGTGGACAGCCCCTGAACACTAAGACAGAGGTGAATGAAAGAGAAAGCTAGGATGTGGGCTTCTTCCCTACAACAGCCTAAACCCCTTCCCACCAAGAAGTCCCAGTGACTAGACAGGAAAGGCCAACACTCAAATATTGCAGGAAATCCCTACAGTGTACGTTCCCTTCTCCTCTCCTGTTCTCCTCTCTCATTTCTCACACCCAAGCACAGAGGAACATGCATGTATAGTGCACCAGGAAAAAGTTATTCACCAAAATGCAAGTGAGCAATACAGGCTGAGCCAGTTCCTCTATTCCTTTACCTTTGCACACCTTCTCGATCAGTGGAGAATTTTTTTCAAGAAAGATTATAATACTGTTCAGCTCCATCAAGGTGCACTTTAATCCATCTAACTTTGATATATCTACTTTGGATAAATAAAAGAGGAACCCCAGGTCTTGAACCTCCACCAGCTAACAGGTTCAGAAATACTTCAATTAACATCAACACACAAAACAATATAACTGCATCCCCTAAGGCCAAAGCAAGAAATCCAGCCTTAATGCATTCCTCACCTTCCCCACCCTGACTTGGTTACCTATACAGTTATGGGAACCCTAGGGCATGCATCACTTCCTTCCAAAGCTGGTGGAGCTAGGGACCCTCAGCCTCAGGCCCTGACAGGTGCACAGATGTCCCACCTCTTCCTTTGAATCAGGAAGGCAGCACAAAGATTCTTATATGCTGTTACATCTGACCCTCCTGCACTCTTCCACACTCTGCAAAAGGGCAGTGGCCACACTTTCCTGGACCCACTGGAGCAGGAGGTCCCTATTCTATGCCAATCAGGTGGCTTCTTTCCTCGATCCCCCTCCCGAACTTCCCCCAGGGCTCAAAGGTTACTTTGGGATAATGATGATGGTATATGTCATAAGAGTGAAACTTATTTAGAAGCAGTTGTGGATCATTTATACTTGACCTGTCATTATTGGGCCACAGCCAAAAGAAATAGGGCCAAAGAGAAGGCATTGGGAGTTCTCACTCTCTCCATCCAGTTAGCATCCTCCATTCCTGCAAAGAAAGGCTGTACGCGTTAAATTTTAACTTCAGGGAGTGGAGACACCCAGGTCACATGAGTTGTATCTCTGCTTGGTCCTGTGGCTGATGGCATTGTATTCTCCAATGTAATGATTCTTTTTATGTGACAAGGAGTTGAAGAAAGGGATGCTGAGCGAAGGAGTCCATATATTCTCCATAACTCGAATTACTACAATGAATTGCTCCATTACTCACCTTTGCACTGGACATTAATCACAAAAACAAAAAACTGCAGAGCCAGGAAGTTAGTGAGGATGTGCTATTTCAACCCTGCACCCTGTGCCAAGTGGATGTGGCTGCACTGAGGAAACTGCAGTGCTCCCCCTTCCCATCTGTTTTTAAACCATTAGTTCAGAAATTTGTGGGAAAAACTCACAGCAGTGACCGGGATAGAGCTGGACCCTTGGGAAGGGCTTGCTGAAATTCAAACCACTTGTGAGGGTCACCTGCCCACAAAGGATGCACTAGATCCACCTCTGGCTCCTAGTGTTGGCCATTCACCCTGCCTGCACAGGCTCATGCCTGGTTATACCAAACTACTTGAATGCCTGAAATATTAAAAACATCCATACTAAAGAATATTATGTAGCAGCCAAAACAATAAATAAAAAGTATTTGATATCACATAGAAATACATTATTAAGGTAAAAAGCAAGTTACCAGAAAATATGTAAATGTAATCTCACTTGTCTGTGTGTGTATATGTATATATGTCTTAACAAAAAATATACTATTTTATTTATTCTGTTTTCCAAAAACCTATGGGAGACAGGCTAAAATTTGAATCTAAGTATGCATAAAGAAAATACACACAAAAATGTGAAAGATGATCTTTTTACTAAAAATGAAAAATATATTTTTTCTCTGTCTGTTGGAATATTCAGCCAAGTGAGTATTCTATTATTTTTTTCATAGCTTCACTGAAGCATTGTTTAGGGAATAAGTGGTCAGGAGAAGTAAAACAAACTTACAAGCACAGTAGAAAATCAGAAAATTGTCTGAAAACTTTAAACCAAGAAAAACTTTTCAGAAATTATAGCAATCTTCAAATGTTCATTGTAGCCATGAAAGAATATGAATTTGAGGATTTTTTGTTTGTTTGTTTTGGGAGTTTCTTTCCCCAAAGTTTGCTGTTTCCAAAAGCACCAGGAGTAACGCCGATCACCACCATCATTGCCAGAAACTCTGAGAGTTTGTCATGCACCAGGCACTGTTCAAAGTCCTTAGCATGATAGTTTATCTAATCCCCCAAATAGCATTGAGATAGTTATTTAAATTATCATTATTTTAATGTTTAAAAAAATTATAATCACTGTCATTTTCCAAGCAAATGTGGGGTTTCAGTACTGTTGGGGTGGACAGCACACTCCCCGCTGTCCCTTTCTCTCACTGCTTCCCCATCATGGTACGCGTCTGCCCCTTTGCAGTCAACTCCTGCAGTCCTCTGCCTACCTCCACCCTGACATCTGTTACTCTTTTCTAATTGTAAATAAAAGGGAAGATTGAGAAGAAGAAGGAGACTGAGGGGAGAGAGAAGACATGATACAGGGGTGAAGGTTGCCTGGTAGCTACCCCTACATGGCCTCTCTGGGACTGAGGCTCTTTTTGCTGGAAGGTGAAGCCCAACTGCTGGAGAACCCATTTCCTTTCTGGGGCTCTGGACACCAGAAGAATAGAAAACCCGTAGCCCACACTCAGGGGAAGCTTTTCTATCACTATGCACTCACACAGCCCAGTCCTGCCCTGACCACTGAAGACCACTGCTTCGGAAACAGCAGGAAGAAGCACCCTTAGCAAGGTCACCAGTGTTCTTGAAATGGGCACCAGCAGCCGCATCTTTAGGTGAGCTGGTGGAGGAGATTGATCAGTAGGAATCAGTGTACGAGAAAAGGAGCTCTGTGGCTGTCACAGAGGCTTCCAGATGTAGAGATCTGTGAATACATCAGTTTGTTCATAGATACAAAAGAAACACCTTAACCATGCAGAAGGGAAGATTCTGTTTGAACAGGAGGAGAATATTGTTGACATGGCTCCTCTATACAGGCCAGTAAGGATGCTGTTTGGACAGCATTTACTGTCCTTGCCTTCAGTTCTGCTCCATGTTTTAAGCAGGATGTTGAAAACCAAAGTATGTTCAGGGAGCAGTGACCAAGCTGAGGGAATGCCCAGATAAGGAGTGATGAAAGGCACTCTGCACCTTCAACCTTAAAAAGGAGAAGACGTGGTAACTCTCTGTTAATATTTAAAGGGCTGTAAGTTGGAAAATTAATTGAATTTTTCACCAGTACCCAGAGAAGAACTTGGGTCTTTGGAAGAGTTTATGGAGAGACAGTTTTCAGCACAGGATGAAGAGTGAGTGATCATTCCCAGTCTGACAAAGCAGTGGACTGGACATTCCTGGAAGGGTTGAAACCGTAAAAACTGGCTCTGTGTACATGATGGCCTGGATGTGATTTGCACATTGCCTAGGAGATTGCATTGGATGACTGCTCAGGTGCTTCTGACAGATTTAAAATCCAAATATGTCAGAAACATTATTTCCAATTCTTAAGGAATCTGATTCAGGCTTTGGTGTTTTCCTATCTATAGAAGCCATTGATTACATTATGCCTTCACATAAATTGAGCATAATGAATACGGTGTTATCATGAAGACAGCACTGAAACAGGCAATTAACAAGCCCGGTTCTGCTCCAGAATGCTCTGCATAGTCACTGTGTAAACTTGAAAAAGAAATCACTTGGGATCTCTGAGCATCGATTTCTTCATCTGTAAAATGGATATTATTGGTAAGAAGAAAAACTCATTGACAATAGATCAAATGATACTCCAGCCACTGGAGCATTCTGAGTGCTCTCCAAAAGTCAGCACTGGCCCTTCAGCAAATCCAGGAAGCAGGCAAGGAGCCACGCTTGCTGCTCTCACTTGTCCCTTTCCACACTTCAACTACATCTTTCCCCTCAGAATCTTGCACCCACTGCTTCCAGTTCTCCTCTGTCACAGAGGGAAGAAATCTGGAAAATTATTTCAAATAAAGACATTAGTGACTTTTATATGCTCAGCCTTACAGACAAGTTGATTTTTTAAAACAAGCATGCACTGGGCCAAGGCAGCGCTGAACCCGGTGAGTAGGATTACAAACTTCGTGGCTCCCAAATGTGGGACTTTACATTCAAAGAGAGAAATCTTCCTGGCATCCCTCCAAGAGGCAGGTGGCTTAAAAATCTCTTAAATGTGGACCCCAGAGAATTTTTTCTCCCTCACCAAAGGGCCTCAGCTCCAAATTGAAGAGTCATTGAATGGTGCAGCATCAGGCATCACTTCCTAATAAATGCAGCTGCAGAGACAGCTAAGAAATGTGATTCTCCAGCCTGTTTGGCCAAAGCTGTTATCATCTAAGATATCATTTATGTGAAATACATTCTCTCTTAAAACAATAATCAATATTAGACACCTGCAGCCTTCTCATTCAAATCGTGTGTGATACACTGAGATCGGCTAGCTGATGAAATGTAGAGAAGAAGGCCTGCTGGGCTTGTTTCATCACTCACATCGGCCAACTGCAGGAGCCTGGGTCAAGAGCAAGGGAAAGGATGGTCACTGGCAAGCTCAGCTGTCAGGCAGGTCAGAATTTCAGCCCTTCTTTCCCTGCCACCTCCCCACCTCCACTGCGTGTGTGTGTGTGTGTGTGTGTGTGTGTGTGTGTGTGTGTGTGTGTCTGTCTGTCTGTCTGTGTCTGTGTCTGTGTGTATGTGTGTGGCCACTAGCATAATAACACCTTGAAGTTATGCCACAGGGGACACATTATTAGCAAAATAAAGAGTTGTTATTGAGATGGTCCATCTGAGACATTTGAAAGGCCAACATTGATCACAGAAGAACTGGTCGCCACCCTTAACCTCTGTGGCAAAGGACAATGGTTTTCAGCTTTGAGCACTTGGAGTAATTTGGCATAAGAAAGCCAGTAAGAATGGAGGGTATGGAGGGAAGGAAGGAGAGAGCCCAAGGAAGGAGTCCTGACACCCCTGTGAAGCCCCTCCTCTAAGTGTCTGTGACTACCTCCTGGCAAGAGAGCGTTCACCTAGTCACTGTGGACACCTGCCCTACAGGCAGCAGGACTTCATGCAGGCTCACCTTCACTGCCAAGGAAAACAAGTCCTTGTACTCAGAAGACTAAACCAGGTTTCAAAATCAAGCACACCATTTTCTATAACTCTATGACCCTTAGAAAGTTCCATAACTCGTGGGAACCTCTTTTTTTCTCCTCTGTAAAACAGAACAGTTTCTGAGGATTAAAGTCCAAGGCTATTGGTTAAGCACTTACCAAATTCAAGCAACACATTTGTATTGCTTAGTGATTTTGGTTGGTATCTGGCATGTCTTAAGTTCTATGCTATTTTTATGCCCCAAATGTGGCATTTTGTTGGTGAAATACCCTAAACTTTAATCTAAAAAATATAAAAATTAGAATGTAAATATATCTGAAAAGTTATATAGAGCATTAACATTTTAATTTGAACAATTTAGAAAACATGTTCCCTTCCCCGCCATAATGGAAAAAAAAATGACAAGGAACAACACAAGACTCATTGTAAGAGTATTTCCTATTCTGGATCAAAGACTCTGTGTAAATAGAAAATATGCAGTGTGATGGCGTTAAAATTGATACAGGACTCTCTACAGAGGAATCTCCATCTATACATGAGAAAACAAAGACAGACCAGAGTACCCTTCTTTGAAACAAAAACTACAGCTTCGTAAAAATATAACACAGTGCATTTTCTAAAAAAGAAAATTTCAGAAAGATCTCAACATGTTTACAGCAAGGAAGGAATTGTTTGAAGTTGAAGGAATCAGAAGAAAATATCTGAAGTTAACTCGTAACTATCTCTTCTCCACAACTTCATCTAGTGTGGACTCCAAAAAGCATCATTCCATCAGCTGGAAAATTTTGTAAAAAACTCACTTGTCAATGACTCAGTGATGACCCTATTAATACACTTTGCTGAATTTTTTTAAGTTGTTACTTCCTAAAAATATTCTTAATCATCTAATGTTTGATTTTAAAATAAATTGTTCTTGCTTTTTATGTAATTTTCGTTCCTTTCTATGCTACTTTATTGTATTAGTTTTGTCTGCTAATAAATTAGAATAGACATATGCGTATCATTTACATTTTATTATATTTTTACTTTGTGTTTGATAATATATTTACACATTGTCATATTTGAAATTCATTACATATTTGGTTTAAATGTTCTTCTGTGTTTCTTAAATTCTGAACATTTTAATATACACGATGTTAAAGATATCTAAGCATTGCATTAAATAAAGACTGTAATGCTGGTGTTGATGTTTTGCGTTGGTGCTGTAATCATTTTATTAACTGCCTTTATGTGCCAGGCACCATGTAGAAGAGAGAACAATAATGAACAGCACTCTTAAAAAGCTTATAGTCAGTTCCTTCTATTCTTTCTCATACTTTATTTCTTTTTTTTTTTTTAGATGGAGTTTCACTCTTTTCTCCCAGGCTGGAGTGCAATGGTGCCATCTCAGCTCACTGCAACCTCCACCTCCTTTGTTCAAGCAGTTCTCCTGCCTCAGCTTCCCAATTAGCTAGGATTACAAATGTCCCCCACCACACCCAGATAATATATAGATATAGATATAGATATTAGTAGTAGTGGAGACAGGGTTTTGCCATGTTGGCCAGGCTGGTCTCAAACTCCTGATCTCAGGTGATCTACCCATCTCAGCCTCCCAAAATGCTGGGAATACAGACATGAGCCACCATGCCCAACCCCTCATACTTTCAAATGTGTGTTTGTGTGTGTGTGTGTGTGTGTGTGTGTGTATAAATTACTGTCAGATTGAGACAAAAGAAACATACAAATTATTTCAAAGGTTTTCACACTATGCCACAGGCAGCATTCAGGTCCTTGGGTCCCCCTATTTCCCACTGCAACATCCATACTCAATGTCTTTTGAGGGGGTGTTGGGAAAGCTCTGGGTTCTTCCAAAGTTGTCTCTACTTTTGTTTTTAGTTATAGAAGCGTAGCTAGAATTGAACCAGTTAGGAAATCTTAAGACATCTTAATATTGAAAAGATCTTCTTGATAAATTTCATAGAAAAAGTCTTGCTAGCAATAACATGATTAGAAATGGAGAGAGACATGCTGAATCACCTTCCAATCAGAATCAGGGGTGACCAGCAGGAGGGCTGTTTTCCAAGTATTTGGAATTGATTTTTTTCTCGTTCTTAATTCTCATTTTTTATTTATTTATAAAACATAGAGACGAGATCCCACTGTGTTATCCAGGCTGGTCTTTGAACTCCTGGCATCAAGTGATTCTCCCACCTTTGCCTCCCATAGTGCTGGGATTACGGGCATTGTCAGAGGCTCTTGAACCAGAGTGACTCCACCTTGAATAGGGGTCAGGTAAAATAGACTGAGACCTGCTGGGCTGCATTCCCAAGAGATCAGACATTCTTAGTCACAGGATAAGATAGGAGATTGGCAGGACTAGTATCATAAGATACAGGTCAAAAAGACCCTGATTATAAAACAAGATTTAATAGAGAAGCCAGCCAAAACCCACCAAATCCAAGACAGTGAAGAAAGAAACATGATCATCCTCATTGCTCATTATATGCTAATTCATGCTAAAAAGACACTCCCACCAGTACCATGACAGTTTATGAATGCCATGGCAATGTCCAAAAGTTACTCTATGTGGTCTAAAAGGAAGAGGAAACTTCAGTTCCAGGAAATCTCGGGAAACTCATGAACAGTCCACCCCATGTTTAGCATGTAATCAAGAAACAACCATAAAAAATAGCCAACCAGCAGCACTCAGTGCTGCTCTGTCTGTGGAGGAGCCATTCTTTTGTTTCTTTACTTCTCCAGTAAACTTTCTTTCACTTTACTCTGTAGACTCATCCCAAATTCTTGCTCACTGGAGCAAAAACCCTCCCTTGGGGTCCTGACGGGAATCCCTTTTCAGTAGCAGAGTGAGCCACTGTGCCTGGTCACACTGTTTTGTTTTTGTTTTTGTTTTTTTTTCCACTCCCCTGGAAAGAATCACTTGGGTTATGGAGCAGAATAGTTTGGGTCATCCAAGGAGAAAGCAGCAGGAAGAGTGTGAATGAAAGGAGGGGAAGTTTGAAGGGGAAAACAATCTGGGCTAAGTTGAACGGAATCTTGAAATTGTTTAACCAAAGCTGCCAATTATTTTTCCCTATTTGTATCAAATGCAAAAAGGAAAGAAAAAAAAAGACAATATCAACAAAAAGCACGCTGCAGCCTACCTTCCAATGCCTCAGCTCATCTCCAACTCTGCAGGCTGCCATCTTCTTGTCCCCACACAACATTAAGTTCAGTAAAAAACAGAAAAACAAAGAACTAATTATAGGATGATGTGTCTTGACTAAGAAAAAATATAAATTAAAAAAACTTTAAGTACATTTCTCTTTCTTTCCAACAACAAAAAAAAACATCAAAGAGGCCCACAGAGTGCTTCCCAGATTACTTACCAAGAAGAGCTGCAAAATTTGCTTTAGTTAACTATAAAAGAGAATGATTTTTTAATCAACACATCAAAGTGGAGATATAAATAAGTGTTTCTAGAACATTTACTTTTCTTAACAGTTTAAACATTAATATCTTTAAAATGTATAATCCTATATTATTTATTATCTTAGACACTTGTTATTTTTTAGGGAGAAAACATAAGGATCTCAAAATATCATCAATTCTAAATTTCAGGAGGTCCAAATTCATAAAACCATATACCAAAAACACCTTTTATTAAATGTAGCACCATGTGACAAGCCCTTCTTGAGGCCTACCTTCTACCTGGAGAAACACAAAATAACAAGTCAGAGATTAAATATACAGTATATCACATGGCAAAAAATTCTAAGGAAAAAGTAAAGAAGGAAAGGGCTAGTAGGAATATGAGCATTAAGGGATGTTCTTCATTTTTAATAGGATGGTTGGGGGAGGGAGGTTTTATTCATAAATATCATTTAAGCAGAGGTCTGAGGAGATGAGGGAGCAAGACATGAAAAGTACCTAGTGGAAGAGCATTTCAGCAAGTGCAAAGGCCCTGGGGCAGAGTGGCCTGGATTTGCTTGAGGCAGCCAACCGTACAGTGGACATGGCCATGCACTGCCCAGGGTAGTCAGTAACGGTATCTACTGGTCAGGTCCTTCGAGGGGTGCCTCAGCTGCAGAGAGCTGCCAGTTCACACCCTTCTACCAGGACAGCACTCATCCCATGGCTGATGAGAGGGTGAAAAGGTATAATTTTGGGCCTGATAGGCAACAATCCTGAGAGGTCATATATGCACCCACACTCTTTGCAGAGCTGCCTCCAGATTTATTAGACTGACTTCACAGTTCACTTCCCCTCTTCCTTATCCTGGTTTACGCCACTTCTGTAAACAGATGTTGACCTTTAATAAATATCTAGCACAACAAACTCCCTCTCAACGTCTGCTTCTGGAAAACCCAACTCACCACAGAATAAGCATATGAGGGAGCAGTTGGAGAAGAGTTTGGAAAGGTATGTGTGTGCTTGACTTTGTCTTTGACTCTGACAGAGGGCTGTAGATGGTTAGGAGCAGAGAGCTGGCTCGATCTGATTTACACTTAAAAAGATCTTCCAGCTGCTCTGTTGGGAATAGAAAGGAGGAGGACAAAGGTGAAAGCAGGCAGGAGTCAACACTAATCCAGTAAGAGGATGGTTCTGACCAAGCAGTGGTGACGGAGGAGGGAGTAATGAGAAGTAGGGGGACTCTGGGTATATTTTGAAGGAATACATTAGCATTTGCTGATAAATTGCATGTAGAGAAAGAGGGAAGAGACATGTCAAGGATGACTTCTCGGTTTTAAACTGTGTGACAGGAGGAGCAGGGTTTCCCTTTACTGAGGTGGAGAAGATGTGGAGGAGGTGAGTTTGCTGGAGAAGATTAAGAGTTTGATTTCCGACTTGTGACAATTGAGATGCCTTTTGGACAGTCAAGTAGAGATGTCAAGACAGTAGAATAAATGAGTCTAGACTTCTTTGAGTGGTCTCAGATTGAGATATAAATTTAAAGACATCAGCTTATGAACGAATGGTATATAAAGCCATGAGTTGCAGGGAAGAGTGAGTGTAAAAAGAGTACAAATGATGTGCAAGGACCAAACCTTGGGGCATTCATTGCAACAATTCACTGTCCCCTTGTGGTCATGGTACCCGTCTCTCAATGATGACAACCATACTCTGTGATAAGAAGGGATGTTATCAGGAGACAGGTGGGTTAGACGATCAGTGGGCCGTTCATCTCAATTTGAGATGCTTGCTCTCAAAAGCTTCATATTATCTTTCTCTTGGACTGTCAGCATGAGAAGTAAGTTATTTCTACATGGAACCAGCCTTTACTAGACATCCTGGTCCTTCTGATGTCCAGGATTGACAGATCAACCCAATGCCCAAAGCACATTAACAAACATGTTAGCTAGGGAAGGTAAAGAGGAAATATACCAAGACAGGAGGGACTGAGATCATCATCCTGTTTACTAAATAAGCCAATTGAGGTTCACAAAACACTTCAGGCTGCAACAGTACCTCACGCTGGGAAACAAAGGACAGCAATATTAATCAACAGAGCTTTGGCTCTGCTCTCAAGGTACACTTCTTTAAAGCATCAAGCCCAGACTAGATCCCCCAATCTTCATTGGAACAACCTTTGCCACTCAAGTCACAGTTTAATTTTTGCTGTCATTAAAAGCAAACTTAAACTGTACATCACCTGAAAATGACATGGCTTCGACTTTCAATGAACTATTAACATTAAGGAAAGCAGCTACAGGGCTCTGAGAATCCATTCCAGTTAAAATGCAAAAGGAGGAATCATGCATGTACATATGAGTGCTTAATGGAAATCTTAAATTTTGTTTGTATGCCTGCATTAGAAAGGCAGGAAAAAGCCAGATGCAAAGGCATATGCAAGAATAGGAAACGAGTTTCTTTAATTCAATGTTTCTCAAGGTGCAGATGAATTTTGTGAAATCTTGTTAAATGCAGATTCTGATCCAATAAAATCTGGAGTAGGATCTGGATTTCTGAATTTTTATCAAGCTCCCAGGTGTGCTAATGTTGCTGGTTCACAACCTCTGGTGACAACGCTTTAGTTAACATTATCTCATAAGAGTAAATTGACCATGTGACAGAGAAAAAAAGCCCTGCAGACAGTTACGCTCACTGGAAGATCTTGAACATATGTGTGCATTTATAGAGAAGGAAGATGTTTGAGTATAAGCAGAAAGATTCTAAGTGTATAATACCTGCTCGAAACTGAGGAAATCAGAGTGAAAAATCAGTAAATTTTAGAGAAGAAAAGGTCAAACAGTAATTGAAAACCATAGACCATTCCATTAAGTTGCTACCTAATTATACAAAAGGTCTTTCTATTTCTTTGAATTTTGCAATCTAACCTAATTTATCCATCCTATTTAAAGGTAATGTGTATGCTGGTTTTTAATAGCTCACTTCAATGCTTTTGGGTTTTTTTTTAAAGATTAATTCTGTAGGGATGGTTTTTATAATTTCTTTGATTTTGTTATCTAAATGGTTCACAATACTGGCTGGAGAGTTTTAAAAGTACTGATTCCTAGTTCCACCCCTAGAGAATATGATTTTATTACTCTAATGATGGGTTCTGAGCCTCTGTAAATTTTAAGCCTCCCCAGGTGATTCTAATATGCAGCACAGGGTGAGAATTTAACCGAACCTAAGAAATCTTGTGGACTCCATGAGCCTATAACCCAGAAAACATCATCCACATCGTGGTAGGGTAGCAGCAGGAAATGACTTGTGGAGACTAATCTTGCAAACCCAAACTTATAAAGTTATAACAAGCGTCATAAAGGATTAACCAAATCCTTTTATCTCAAAAACTTCTGAAAACCTAGTCACTTCTCTTTCCCCTTTCCACTTTTCCAAGTCAAAGGCTTCAAACAGATTATCTGTAAGCAAGTTTCAAAAGACTCCCACTGAAATTGAAATGTTGGTCCCAGTAAATATCAGAATGAAACTGATATAAAGAACCATTCTTGAAGTATCAGAATTACCTACTGATCCTATGGGCTTTAAAATATATGGAAAGGAATGAAGAAAGGAAGGAAAGAAGGAAGGAAGAAAGGAAGGAAGAAAGGAAGAAAGGAAGGAAGGAAGAAAAGGAGGGAGGGAGGACAGTAAGCTCCTTTGAAATAAACTGTACTGGCCGGGCACGGTGGCTCACACCTGTAATCCCAGCACTTTGGGAGGCCAAGGTGGGTGGATCATGAGGTCAGGATATTGAGACCATCCTGGCCAACATGGTAAAACCTCGTCGGTATTAAAAATACAAAAATTAGTTGGGCATGGTGGTGTACGCCTGTAGTCCCAGCTACTCTGGAGGCTGAGACAGAAGAATCTCTTGAACCTGGGAGGCAGAGATTGCAGTGAGCCAAGATCGCACCACTGCACTCCAGCCTGCTGACAGATCAAGACTGTGAAAGAAGAAAGAGAGAGACAGAGAGAGAGAGAGAGACAGAGAGAGACAGAGAGAAGGAAAGAAAGAAAGAAAGGAAGAAAGAAAGAAAGAGAAAGAGGAAGGAAAGAAAGAAAGAAGAAAAAGAAGAAAGAAAGAAAGAAATGAAAGAAAGAAAGAGAAAGAGAAAGGAGGGAGGGAGGGAGGGAAAGGAAGGAAGGAAAGAAAACGAAATAATACTGTACTTTGATTTTGAGCTGATTTTGAGCAGAAATAGTCCAAAAGAGTAGTTTTTATGAGCACTAATCATCTAAATCTGAGTCTAAAAGTGAAAACACAAATTAAAACACGAGCTTTTTTTTTCCTTCAGATTTCACAGTCCACACAGAACAGGCACTATAAGGATAGGACATTGGAAGAAAGCCTTGCGAGTTAGCTTAAATTACTGAAAGATAACAACAATAAGATAAAGGTGAATAAGATCTCCATGGAACTCAGTTCATTTCCCTCAATTCTCCAGTCACTGACAGCACTCCTGAATCCAACCAGCCATTTAAGAAAATGTGCTCATCTGAACAATAGGGAAATGTAGCAAGAATCAGTAAATGGCTCAGAGCAGATCTATCCTACTAACTGGAAAAATAAATCACCTTTATATATGAGGAATGGCACAGTTCCATAGCATTATCTTTGGTTCTTCCATCTGTTAGTGAGGAAAACAAGAATTTGGCTTTCTACAATGGAAAGCCCAATGAGAATCTAAAATGTAAGCTGCTTCCTCTTTTGCTTTGATTTTGTTTGGGTTTTCACAGACCATCAAAGTGTGGCATGACAAGGATTGTCTGAAAATGATCCTTAGCGTTCACATGGGGTTTCCCAAAGAGCCAGTATACACTAAGGGCTCCTCCTTTCTCACAGTGGGAGGCCCGCACCTGCTTTCAGCTTCCCACAGCAATAGTGCCTCTGGCAGAAGGGGCAGCAAGCTCCCAGGAGTCTGAGGTCACCAGCTGCTTGGCAACCAACTTTCTAGAATAGTTCCTAAAAGAAAGTCTGGCACCTATTTCCAATCTAGCTAGCATTGAAGTAGACTATTTTTCCCTCCCCTGACAAAGTGACTATCCCGGTTACCACAACAGGGGGCCAATGTCCCTTTCCTGTAACACAAACATGTCCCCAGCAAGTCTCTCTATGAAATGAAAGGAGTATCCAAGGATCTCTGTCTTCTCCCACTGACACCAGTTTATCTCTGCTAGGCTTCCTCAGATGCCTAAGGTCAGCTTGCAGCTGGGTGAGCTAGCGTGGCTCACGATGAGTCTGACAGTTGGCTGACTTCTGACTACAGTGACCCAATTATCTTCTACTGACATCTCATCCTCCACTAAGCTGATGCCTTGGCCTGCTGTGGCTCTCATAACAAAGTACCAGGCACCGAGTGGCTTAAACAATAGACATTTCTTTTCTTCTTGCAGTTCTGAAGACTAGAAGTTCAAGATCCAGGTGTCATAAAGATGGTTTCTTCTGAGGGCCTCTCTTCTTCACTTGCAGGTGCCATCTTCCTCCTGTGTCCTCACCTGATCTTTCTTCAGTGTGTATTTGTGTCCTAATCTACTCTTCTTATAAAGATGCCATTCCTATTGGATTAGGACCCATCTTCGTGACTTCACTTAACATTAATTACCTCTTTGAAGACCCTATCTCCAAATGCAGTCACATTCTAACATACTGGAGATTAAGATTTAAATGTATGAATGTGTGGAGGACATGATTCATCCCATTGCAGCGTGCATGGACTTGTTTACATGTGTTCCAAGCACATCAAGAGAAAAAGTTCTGATACACAAATGCTTTTTGAACTCCTGCTTGTATTTTATTTGCTAAATTTCCAATGGCCAAAGCTAGTCCCAAGGCTAGAGTATTGTGTTCCAGGCACATCAAGAGAAAAAGTTTCAATACAAAAGCACTTTGTGAACTTCTGCTTGTATTTCATTTGCTTACTTTCCATTGGTCAAAGGTAGTCTCAAGACCAGAGTCAGTGTGGGGTAACACTACCAAAAGATGTGGATGGAGGGAGAGGGATCATTTGCAGCCATTTTTATAATCTACTACATGTTGTGATAGAAATATATAAGAATTTACCTGTTCTTGCCCTTGAAGAATTTCTCCTGAGTAGAGGTTAAGTTCAGATATCTCTTGCCAGAAACAGAACCTCCCAGTATAATGCAATTCATATTAAGGGACTATGGCTTGTTATGATGCCAATATGAATAAGTCATGCAATCTTCTTAAGAAAAAAGAAAAGTGATGCTCCTCCCTCCTTTTCTCACATAGACCTTATGAGATCAGATGTGAAAATTCTTTGGAAGTAATATGTTCTCAGTCTTTCAGTGGCATATGTATTAGACTGGCCAAATTTGAGCTATCTGAGCTCAAATAATGTGAGTATTTTGAATCAATGCCAAGTCATTTAATAGAAATATGTTGTCTTGGGTGTTGGCCTCTCCCTGAAGTTTCCCCAAACATTGCCTTTTAACAAGACACTTCAAGATGCAGCCTAAGCCTTTCAAGTGACATTCCTGACTCACTGCTAAGCCTCTGTCAAGCTTAGCTTCTGTCCAGTGGTCAGTAAATAGCATAAGATTTGCACAGTCCATTTGCTTCATCTCAATTTGACTGGTGTCAGAATCTTCAGAGCTTCCAGGAACCAATGAGCACAGAAAATGAGTTTCTGTAATAAATGTTGCATAGGAAAGAACAAGGTTGGACATTTATCTGCATCCAACCCAGGCTTTTAAGACGCAGCTCAAGCCTTTCCTATTCCATGGTACTTTCTCTGATTATCCTCACCCACAGTGATTCCATCCTCCTTTTGGACTTCAATAATGTTTTATTGACTAAACCAGACTTAATCGGGAGCAAGCAAAAATTAATTTTATTTTTCATCACTTTTCCCCATAAGTTTGATCAACACAGGTATTCTTTATCACCTCTTTCAATGAAATTTTGCTGCATATTTCCATTGCTTTGGTCACTTTCAAATACGAAAATGTCCAGTGAAGAGTAATAGGAGCAGAACATGAGCCAGATCTAATCATATAATCACACAAATTCAATATAGGGCCATACAGTGTGGAAACTCCTATTTAACAAAGCCCTTTCCTCTCTCTCATCTGGCACCTTTCTCAGGCTTGGAGGTTTGCCGTGGAGGAGAGGCAGCAGGCAACTCCACCTTTTCTCTCTTCTCTGTTCCACGTCCTCTTCCACTCACCTGCTGCCAGCATCGTTGAGATCTGGAGACAGTGCCCTTCGGCCACTGCAAGTGTCGGAAGTGGACTCTTCCTTTCCTGATGTGCTTTTGCTGCTTTCTGGAGATTCTCTTCTTTTGACTCTAGTTTTGTTGCCTCATGCA
Organism: Cheracebus regulus; assembly: GCA_963574635.1. Taxonomy (NCBI): domain Eukaryota; kingdom Metazoa; phylum Chordata; class Mammalia; order Primates; family Pitheciidae; genus Cheracebus; species Cheracebus regulus. The sequence continues at coordinate 6,639 of CAUYQU010070253.1, read as the reverse complement.
ATGCTTTTTTGCTTTGAACTTCCACATCTGCTTCCAGGGACTCATCTCTCACTTAGGGTCATAGCAACCTTCCAGGTGACCTTCCTAGCTGACCAAAAGGGTTCATCCAAGCCACCTCCCTCCTAAGACTCACCTTCCCAGAAGATGTATTTCTTTATCCCACCATTGCAGAATTTCAGGTCACTTTCACTTCCACTGTCTCTTTCTAGACTTGGCTGAATCTGGACTGCTGACCGGATGCAGCCTCAGCCACCTGCCTGCATTCATTTTGGGTGAGAATAAGATGTCAATCTCTAAGTATCTCCAACTATAAGGAACGTGGCCAGCCTTTCTGAGTAATTTCCTTAAATCCCTTCTTCATTGGCTTAAAATCAGTGAAAAGTATTAATGAGGGTGGAAGAAATGTACAGAATCCTCTCAGCTCTCTCCAAAGAAACCCTCTTTCCACTCTTCTTCTGTCTCTCCCTCCTACAATTGCTGGAAGTGGGTGGCAGGACAGTGAGCACAGAACCAGCTTCACAGCCTCCTTGCACATTCTGCTCAGGTGGTCTCGTCTAGCACAGTCTTATGAGTGTGGATACTTGGCAGTAGTTGGATTGTTCTCAGCCTTTGGAATCTTCACTGAAAAATCTGAGATGAGGGTAAGAATAACATTTAACGACTTGTTACTCTTCTACATGTATCATCCTTAACAAAATTGCCTTATTTTGCAGAGTGCCACTATATGACCAGCCATATTTAGACCTTGGAAAGATAAGAGTTTGGAGAGAATTAAACAAATGAAAAAGAGAATATACTTTGTATTCTTGAGGTTAAGACAACCTAGTGGAGACTGCAACAGAAACTTTTTTAAATTATCTATCTGGGGGTTGGTTTTTATATCCTACAATACAAAGCATATTAAATGGCAATATGAGTCAGTCCTGCATTTAATGTCTTGGACATTTTAAATTACTTCTATTTCCATGTTGTTTTTTAGTAGAATTGTTTCCTAAAGAAAACCACTCTGATCGTGGCTCTCCCTGTCAGAATTGTGTGCGCTCTGTAACATCTTTGGTGTGGTAGTCCTGTTTTCCTGATAACTTTGTTTCTGCGCTGTGAACGATTAAAAATTTGAATATGTAGTGTCCACGCTATTCAGTTGTGAATTGTTGGGATGTATGTAACCGCTTATCAACATGTGAAGATACAAGTACTTGACAGCCTCTTAGGGAAAATTTGCTTCCAAATTTTAAGCTGGAAAGTCACTGCAATAACTAAAAAACAATTATAATACATGGCTTTTTAGATTTTTGCTACATATGTTAAGAATTGTGTACAAATTGAAATGTCTGTACTGATCCTCAACCAATAAAATCTCAATTATGAAACAATAAAAAAATTACCTATCTGCCCCAATTGCCTGAAGCCCCATCTCTTCAGAAACTCACCTCCTACTTTTCAGATGGTCCTCAACAGCTATGTTTGCATGATAATGCCACTCACTAGCCAGGGCCCACTGGGCCGATGGCTCACATATTCCTCAAGATAGGCCAGTTATATTACTCTCCTGGGAATCAAGGATTGGACTGAAACTCCTATCAAACTCTGTAGCTGGAAAGGTGGGCATGTTGAATAGAGTAGTAGAGAAAATCGTTCTTCTGAGAAAGAGAGAGAACTGGGTAAATACAAAGAAATAGACAGAGAGGGACTCTGTGAACTTTCTGCTTCCTGGTTATCTTCCAATTGACTAGCTGCATCCCTGCCTTTGGGGCTTATGACACTCTCTATACCCGTATACAAATTATCCTTTTCTTTAGATTAACTAAAGTCAGTTTCTGTTTCTGTAATCCAAAATATCCTAAACAATCCAGAAACAATACATAAAAGGGAGCTGAGAACACAGCAACAGCATATGGGCAAATACAGTTGATTACTGAAGGCATCACACTCATTATCTGCTATAAGCCTCAGAAGACGAGAAGAATTGTTACGAGAAGAAATTGAAAATATTCCAATTACAGAAAATAGTACAAGCAATACCAAGGGGGTAGAGAACATATAACATTTAGCTAAGAGCCCTAATGTGTCAGAGAAGTCACTGGACAGAAAAATAGATAAATAAAGCATAGATTTTAGAGAATTATGAAAACCATTCAAAAGGAGTAAAGACATTCTTAAATTTCATCTGAGGGTAACAGGATAGAATCTGTGCTATAGATGCTAATTATTAGACTAGTACTTAGGACAAAAATCAAAGAGTATGTGGACTGGAGACAGGGACAGCAGATAGAAAGCAACTGCAATAACCTGAGAAAGGAGTAATGAGGGCTCCATCTGGGACGGTGGTAATTGGAATAGGAGGTGAAAAGGCCAGTTTGACATCTTGGTGCTGAAATCAGAGTAGAGAGTGATAGTCCCAGGGCAGAAACAACCTCAGATCTAAATGGTGCTAAACGTGGCCATGTCTGAGATGATTTAATGAGCTGCTGTCCTGGTATGCTAGGCTACGGGGCAAGCTGCATGCATGCTGTTAGCAGACATGTGCTGTTTCCCAGCCAGCAGCATCTTTCTCCTTCTTTGGGTAGCAGCATTCCAGTTTATTTTGAGGAATTGGTTAAGGAATTTCTCCTAAACTGACAAGCTCCATCTCACCTCAGGACTTTACATGTGACACAAATATCGGTATCTGTGTGACGTCTGTCATGGAAAGAGACAAGTGAAGCAGTATCAGACTCTGTAGCTCTCAACCTGAGAAGCAGAGAGTCAGGTTTATAAAAACCCCATGCTGAACTCACCTGTTGTGTGATTCCCACCCATGTCAGACATCCTTGGTGAGGAGGGTGTTTTGTGGACATCAAACAACTGTCATACTTCCAAAGCCCCCTCTTCCTATACTTTGTACCATAGAGTCTATAATGTTAGATTACCTGGGATTGAATTTTGGCTCTCCCATTTGCCAACTGTGCAACCTTGGCCAAGGTAATTAACTTCATTCTGACTCATGATCTTTATCCATAAAATGGGAATGACAGTAGTACTTATCAAATAGGGATTTTGAAGATTAAATAACCTAAGACTCACAAGGTGTTTAGAACAGTGTCTGGTGCATGAAGGCTCAAATGATGTCAGCTAATAGTATCAGAAGTACTTGAACATTTTGGTTGGTTATTGTCCAAAAAAGCAGCTTAGCTTCTCATTGCACAAGGGCTCAGATAGTTGCATTTGGCACATTTTATCCAATTTCCCATAAACAAGCCTTCCCATAAAGTAATTTCATGGTCTACTTAAGAGTATACTCCATGGCAAACTCATCCTAGTGGGCCTATTCAATGATGCAGCTAAATTTGAAGTCAGGAGTTTCATTCAGATTATTCTAAGATTCTTCTTTGGTGAGTGAAGTGTTTGGCGGGTAATGTATGCCCTCAATTTTTTCATAATAAATAATACAGAACTTTGAATCTAAACCATATACTTTTGCCAATGATTTTTACATCTGCAGCATTTTTTCTTTTAACAAAATGGTGTCTGTCTCTGCTTTGACTAATACATGGCCCATGTGCCAGCACTGCTTTTCCCCAACCATCCATCACCAACCGCCTCTGCCAAGTTCATGTGCAAATTCAGACCTATCTCAGCCCAGAGGAAGACAACCTTCCTGAGTCTTTTTAAAACTAGAGAATATAAGACCCATTTGCCATATAGGGTAACTTTTGTCAGGGTGAGGACCTAAAACTTGTTACTTTTTCAACAGAACGGTGAGCTTGTCTCCCCAATCACTTTTTAAATTTTTTAAATTATTTTATTTCATTTTTTAAGACAGAGTCTTGCTCTGTTACCCAGCTTGGAGAGCAGTGGTGCAATCATAGCTCACCACGGCTTCAAACTCCTGGGCTCAAGGTATCCTCCTGCCTTAGCCTCCCAGGTAGCTGGGACTACAGGTCTGTGTCATCATGACTGGCTTTTTTTTTTTTTTTTTTGAGACAAGGTCTCACTATGTTGCCAAGGCTGTCTTTGAACTCCTGGCCCCAAGTGCTCCTCCCACCCTGGCCTCCCAAAGCACTAAGATTACAGGTGTGAGCCACCACACCTGGCCTCCCTGATCCCTTTAATCAACAGTACAGAATTTTCATAATACTAAGAATCGGTGCTGTAGACACTTGCTAGATAATTTTATTTTCAATAGACTGAGTATTGAGAGAGCCACTGTAACAGACAACTAACCACATGATTTCCTAGGATCTTTACGTTGTCTTCTTACTAGGTTGTCAGAAAGCCAAGGATTTGGACCTTACATAGATGTGCAAAATGGTTAAGGTTGGAAGCCCTGGTTCCAAGTCCTAGATCTATCACTAATTTGCCATGAGACATAAAGACATTAATACCTGTGCCTCTGACCTCCAAATGGTTTCTATGATGAGCCACGGTGATCGCATGTGTGTGCACATACTAACACCCCATCAGGCTTGCTCTCCAACCTGCTGCCATAACATAAACCTCCAAATGCCTGTGGAAACATCTTTGGTAAGGTATGCCTCAGGGATAGGCTTGATGCAACGTGCTGTCATTCATATTTAAAGATATTGCTCACTAATGACTAAATGTTCCTTTTAAAACAACTTGTGGATAAATTCCACCTTGAGTTTAGTCCCAAGGAACATTTATTATTTATCAAAATTTTTGAAGGATTTCTTTTATCTGACAAGGAAAATTATGTAATTTTAGTTCACTTTTTGGTTTTGATGTAGAAAGCTTGAAGCCAAGATCAATGAAAAACTGTTAAATTAGCACATCCTAGGTGCCTGGGAACATCTATTCCTGTTGTTCCTTTTAAAGCGTGAGCTCTACTGCTATTTTTAACCCAACTCTTCTACATTATATTGAATTTCATATGAAAGCTCACATTCTTTCACAAGGAGAAGTACAAATTAAGGCAAAATCAGAGATGAGTAACTGAGGAAAACTGCACCATCATTCACCCTGAAGATCTTCCAGAAGGAAACAAACACCTGCTCAGCAGGGCAGACAGTCATCTACCTGGAGATACTTTCAAGGGGTCTCTTTCAACTCAGAGATTCTCTCACTCCATCTGCACCCATGGCACTGTGGCAACAGTAAGATTATTTAGGACAGAGATAATAAACCCAAGAAGCCCACTCCACCCCCAGCCCACTCAGAACCCCTCTCCACGTCCCTCAGCAAGTTCCCCACTGGAACCTCGTGAGAAAAGCCCAAGCTCGCTCCTCTTCCAGCCCCTCAGGCTGAGGACAACAGAGGCAGAAAATCCCAGGGCACACCCAGCATGCTCTTTTTCACTTGGTGTATTCCCAGAGAATTGCTCTAACGTTGCTTTGTGATAAAGTTAGCAAACACATGTGTTATACCCACTATGTGCCAGCAACACATCACAGGGAATAATATAAGATGAAATTCCTAATCCCAGGAAGACCATAGTGTTGTGGTGGAAAAGAGGTCAGTGATGATACAGCCACAATAGAGGAGAGAGTGGGATAACAGCTACACGAAAACCATAAATCAGTTCTGAGAGAGTGTGACAAGAGGCAGAGGGGTGGAGCGGTCAACAGCCTGGACTCCAAAGCCAAACACTGCCTGGACGCAAGTGCCTGCACTGCTGCTCACAAACTTGGTGACACTGAGTAAGTCATTTCATCTCTCTGTGCCTCAGTTTCCTCTAGGGTCAGGATAATAAGAGTATCTACATCTTGGGTTATGATGACTAAATGAGTTGATCTATGGAATGTACTCAGAACAGTACTAGACAGATCGTACATAATGTGTTGGGGGGAAGGAGTGACCCAAGAGAGGATCAAAGAGACAGAAAAGAAGGTGGTGACCAGTCCAATCTCCTTGTGTAACAGATCCCATGGTCTTGCCATGATCCTTACCAAAAGGGAGACCCCTAGAGCCAGATTGCTCTTGCCTCCTGACAAACTGGCTCCTTTATTTCTTTTATTTGTTTCTTGTTGTTGTTTTGAGATGGAGTCTCGCTCTGTTGCCAGGCTGGAGTGTAGTGGCATGATCTCAGCTCACTGCAACCTCTGCCTCCCAGGTTCAAGCCATCCTCCTGCTTTAGCTGAGTAGCTGGGACTACAGGGGTACACCACCACACCCAGCTAATTTTTTATATTTTTAGTAGAGACTGGGTTTCACCAGTTGACCAGAATGGTCTTGATCTCTTGACCTCGTGATCTGCCCGCCTTGGCCTCCCAAAGTGCTGGGATTACAGGCATAAGCAAACTGGCTCCTTTAGTCATGTTGCCTAAGAAATTACTTCATGGTCACTGGGGCAGTGACTCTGCATTAAATACTGAGTATCAACAACACTTTTTATGTGCCATTAAAATATATCCAAATAATTTTAAAGAATCAAATTAAATCATTGAGTGTCCCTTTCACTGATTTTGTTCAATAATAGTAAGTTTCTCTCCATTGACTTTTGGGATTCAGCTTCCATTTAAAACTTTTCACATTCTAGTGATTAGTCCAGTAACCTTAATTTTGTCTCAGATATAAGAAATAAAGGGCATCCTAGCATCCCCAAATAGAACTTGGGGAAGAGAAGAGTTGGAAAGAGTGAGCAAATGCAACACATGTTGCTCCTTCGAAACTGTGCACATTACCAGACCCTTCCCTACATAC
>CAUYQU010070252.1:0-15852 GCA_963574635.1 Cheracebus regulus | reverse complement strand
TGACACTGCCCCCACGACATGCTGTCCTCCTTCCTAGGAGGGCAGTGGGCTTTTCAAATACCACACCCTAACAGCTATTTCTGGCCCCCTATGCAGCCCTGTAAACACACTTTTTGGCTTTTTTTTTTTTTTTTTTTTTTTTGTGATTGATTTGCAGTTTTTTTGCCCAGGCTGGAGTGCAATGGAATAATCTTGGCTCACTGCAACCTCCGCCTCCTGGGTTCAAGCAATTCTTCTGCCTCAGCCTCCTGAGTAGCTGGGATTACAGGCACACACCACCATGCCCAGCTAATTTTGTATTTTTAGTAGAGATGGGTTTCTCCATGTTGGTCAGGCTGGTCTTGAACTCCTGACCTCAGGTGATCCTCCCACCTCAGCATCCCAAAGTGTTAGGATTACAGGCGTGAGCCACCGCACCTGGCCACTTTTTGGCTTTTAAGTGTCATTTCTCCCCGACACTCATTCTGCCCCTCTAAAATACAAAAACAAGTATTTTGTAGATGGCCTACAATCATAATAATTCATCTTGGAAAAGGGCTGCTAGCGCTGGCTAGTCCCTGGGGAGTGGGAGGCGCTCTACACTCTTCATTCATGATCCTTTTTGAACTGTGCAAGTCCAGGAGGCAGAATGATCCCCATCCTCAGGATGGACCCAAAGTCAGAGTGCAGCGCAGGCCTGATGGACCAGCCTGACGCTGAACTCGCTGTCTCTCCACTGGGACCTTCTTGGTATTGTCATATGCTCCCTGAGCTCTCTGGGGTGGTGCTCAGAGTCCCCCAGTTGCAGGAGGGGTTTAGGAGTAATCTGGGGTATCCTGACAGTCAGTGGCCACCTGGCTTGGCTGTACCCAGCCTTCTCGAGGCCGAGGGTTTTCTGCAGGCTTTTCTCTACAGAAAGGCCTTTCTTTCAGCCTCGGCGCCCCGATGGCAGCCTGCTTGGCCCCACATCTCTGGCAGAACAAAGTGGTGGCCTGGGCTGTGATGGGTAAGGTTTCCATTCTTTTATCTCTTACAGTACTCAAACAAATCCTGAACAGATGAACTCATCTTGCAATGACACAAAACAAGCTTTTTTGTCCAGGTCCTAATACACAGGCCTGCTCAGTGTCTCCTCCACAGACAGTTCCCCTAGGAGCTATTAGGCCTTACCAGTCCAACGGCAAGGGGACCCACCAGAGGATGAAACCTGGGGCCCCACTCCCATAAGCATGCCTCTACCTGCCCTCCACCTGCAGCTCACCTGTCTGGCCCTGCCAAAGAGATCGTCTCCCACCTGCTAAGACTGTTCTGGGTTCCCTGGGCCTGGGCAGCATGACTTTTCTCTCCAGGGCCCGGGGCTCTGTGGTACAGGCTCCCTTCTTCACTACACTCTCTGCAGGCAGCTGTAGCTTCGAAGAGCCACATGGAGGCTGGTGGCAGAGCTATCCCCTGCATCAGAGGACTCATCCATCACTCTGCACCAGAAACAGTGGTGCTGCCCTCTTAAAAGAAACCCCAACAACTTGAGCCTGAAAAGGACGAGACCACCTGGCAAGCAAGTAGGGAGCCCCTCAGGCCCTTGGGGAGGAAAGGAGCCCAGGTGGGGGAACTCTGGTTCCCTGTGTCCCGGAGGGAAGGAGGATGGACAGGGAGAGCCAGGGCAAGATAAGCAAATTATAAAATCAGCCCAGGTTTTGAGAAGGAACCAGTTTCTGCAACAAAAGCCTCTGAACTTTGCTCCCATTCCAAGTTCTCTTTTGTTTTAACACAAAGTCAGACTCCAGAGTGTGTTTGTTTGTTGTCTTACTCAGAGACCACCTGGGATGGGAAAGCCTTGCTTTCATGATTGCCTCTGGAAAGGTTCTAAAATAACAGTGTGCAAGACAATGAAGCTGGGTACCTCGGTTCCCAGGTGGCAGTTGTGAGATGGGAAAGGGCCCCCAAATCCTCCCAACCTATGGGTCTGCACTGCCTATGGCCGAACTGCTGGATTCACTCTTAGGTTCTCCACCTGAACCCACCCCTGATGTCCCTGGTTAATCTGAGACCATAGGGATAAAATTGGCCCTTTGGGGGTTCAGAGAGGGACAGCTTGGGCATGCATCAGAGGTGCAGGGATGCTGGTTTGTAGCAGATGATGGTATGCTTCAAGAAAGCGCTTCTTGGCCCGGTGCAGTGGCTCACACCTGTAATCCCAGCACTTTGGGAGGCCAACATGGTGAAATCCTATCTCTACTGAAAAGACAAAAATTAACCGGGCACCCATTATCCCAGCTACTTGGGAGGCTGAGACAGGAGAATTGCTTGAACCCTGGAGATGGAGGTTGCAGTAAGCCAAGATTGTGCCACTGTACCCTGGGCGACAGAGCGAGACTTCATCTCAAAAAATTTGTATTTCTCAAATACAATGTGTTTTACTGGCAAACCTCCTGCCTTACACTTCTTAGACCCAATATAAAGCCATAAAAGCAAAGTAGCTAAAAATTGCCCTCAATTAGCCTGTCTGTGCTCTCAGGAACAGGCTCCCACACTGGTGTCGAAACGTCTCAGGGGGTAACCAGGTAAGGTACCCACAGCCTAGCACCCTCAAATGCTTGGCCTCACTATCTCCTGACACCAGGCTGCTTGCCTGCCTGGGCTTTGAACACCCCACTCAGTGTGAATTTCATCCGTCCCATTCTCTTGATCTGGAATGCTTCCTGAGACCACAGTTGATGGAGAGGTGAACTGGTGCAAATCTTCACAGCCGTATTACTGTGGGCAAGTGACCACACCTCTGAGAAACAGGACCAGCTACCTATTTTGAGAGCCCAGTGAAAAAAGAAAATGCAGGGCCCCTTGTTCTGAAATTAAGATTTTCAAAATGGTGAAAGCAGAGCATTAAGTTAAGCAGAGACCCCTTCCAAGCAGGAGCCCTGAGTTACCCCACACATTGAACACCCATGGAGCAGGCCTTGCCAGGGGCTGGTTTCCTCCAGGAGATGACCTAACTCATAGGGGTTAAGGGATTTAGAGAAGGGCCTGACAACAGTAACCAGCACTTGGGTGACCATGACTTTCCTTCCCCATTCCCCAATACTTGTCAGAAACTTGTTTAACCATCCAGACACCGTCACTTCCTTTGGAAAGCCCTTGGGTCTGAATCACACGTCCCTCTTCTGTGACACTCTAATTTCTGCTGTCAACAGAAGGGTATGTGTCTCCACCCAACTCATCCACCAGCAGGCTGACCTGGGATTCCGCTGGCCTGATCTCTCCTTTCCTCTCCAAGGACCTGGTACTGTGTGGCCTAACAGAGGTGCTCTCAGCAATGGGGAACTGAATATAAAAGTTAAGAGGCTAGAAGGGGTTTTGGAAAGTCATCTGCCTCTTTCAAACCCAGCCCCAGGTTTGAAAATGGCACTATGGCAATATTGTTCCCATTTAACAGATGGTACTACTGATGCTCAGACATCAGGATGTTAGGTAGGCGGGGAGAACCATTGTCCCCATTGGCTGATCCTTATGATGCAGCCTGGTTAACAGAATGGCAAATGAGCTCAATATGTGTGAGGCTTGTTTTAGTGGATCAAAATAAAATAAAATCACCTAAAGCCTACAAGTCATCTTACCTGGCCGTGGGGGTGGATTTAATTTCTCTGGCTTACTAAGTCTATGAAGGTAAATGGAACAGGGAATATGGCTTTGAATGGAAAAGCAAAGAATGGGGTGGAGGAGCTGGTTTTCTTATTTGCTTGGGTTTGAGTCAAATATACCTGCCTCGATTTACACTAAAGATATAGGCTGGATGTGATGGCTCATGCCTGTAATTCTAACACTTTGGGAGGTCAAGGTGAGAGGATCGCTTGAGCCCAGAAGTTCGAGATCAGCCCTGGCAACATAGCAAGTTCCCATCTCTACAAAAAAAACCAAAAAATTATCCAGGCATGGTAGCATGCTCCTGTAGTTCCAGATACTCTGGAGGCTGAGATGGGAGGCTCACTTGAGCCCAGGAAGCCAAAGCTGCAGTGAGCCGTGACTGCACCACTGCACTCCAGCCTGGGCAACAGAACAAGACCCTGTTTCAGAAAAAAAGAAAAAGAAAAAGTGCAGCTTGGGATAATCACTCCAAAATTAAAAGTACAAAAATGGGGCACTAGACAATAATTCTTGCATTAAATCCTTTCCTTTAAAATAGTCTTTTATTATAGAAAAATACATGATCCACACCTCTTTGGTGAATGCAGAGACCTATATACTAAATTTTCTTAAAGGGAGGATTGCCTCGATCGATCTTGGGCTATTTCTGGAACAAACAGAAATGCTTTATAATTAGCCAAAGGCTAATACTGACTAGAGAGATTATTAATCCACAATTAAATACTAATGTTTACTGCAGAGAATGCAGTAACACGAGACTTAGGCGTTCTCAACAAAAATGTTGCAAAATGCCCTACTGGCTTGGCAGAAGTGCATGGCTCTGCCATGGCTACCCGTCTATTCTCTGTGGCTGTGCTACTGTGCAGGCAAGTTGAAGCTGCTTGATGCATCCATGCCCAAGCACCCAAGCTGCCAAGAAAGAGCTGGCTTGTTTGATCAGGGTGAAGGGTGCAGAGGAGGGAGAGACAGCCAACCAGTACATCCACCCCACTAGGCTAATAGGCAGACACGGCCCCACAGAGACCCCAGGACCCACACCTCTACCCCAAGTCCAAGACTGGTTTCCAAGGTAGGAGGAAGCCAAGCTTGGTTCCCACAGCCCATGCCAAGAAGGTGGTTCTATCCTCATAGATGGTAATGGGGGAGTATTCTTTTGAACTGTGTAACAATTCTGCAGGCCCATTCATAAATGACCTTGTTTTAGCTTATGGAATATAAAGCTCAGAGGTTTGGTGACTGCCCCACCACCCACAAGGTTAATGAAGCGATCAGATGCTCCTTCCATTGCCACTGCCAGATGCCCAGCTTCTTGAAGAAGGTGAGTTATTATCTCAGTAAGTTTCCTATTTCTCAGAGTGATTCTTTAGCCTGTGTCTGGGTAAGAGCACACACTGTGTGACTAAAACCAACACAGCAACAACAATGAAGGCAGTGATCACAACCATCACCCGGCTTCTATTTGGTCGTCTATCCCCAAGGTTAACCTTTCAGCGAAGATGGGCATGCCATGTTTTCCATGATCCAGTTCATAACTGTAAATTTCTTCTAGAGAAGACAAGAGTCCCAGAGAGACATCTGGGCTGAACTTGATGATGGCAATGCCCAAGTGCCTTCTAGAATGGTTTCCCCCTCTGGAGGGCTGTTTGTAGCTACAGGGACCTACATGATAGGTGGGAGGAGGGGGTGCCTTTCCTGAATCACAGGGAAGCCTTGCTGGGGTCTAGCTAGCAGGCAACTTACATGCATGGGCCCAGCAAACACTGGCAGAGATTCACTAAGTAGGGACCTTGCTTAGGTTGCTGCAGACACCCTTTGTTGCCTCTGGGTCTACTATGGGAATCCAGTGGCTATTGAGCGCCTATGTCTACATATCCCATCTCCTATAATGCTGAGAACAATCCTAGGAGGCAGGTATCATTTTACAGAGGAGGAAATGGAGGCTCAGGGAGATTAAGCCCCCTGCCTAAAGTCACACAGCCAACAAGCCCCAATCCGAACCCAGGGCAGCCAGACTCCACAGCCATTCTTCCTGCCATTCATTTCTCTTCAGAGTGCGTCCTGAATGAGGCTCAACTTCTAGCCTGTACCTAGTTCCAGCAGGCAGTCAGCACAGTCCCTCTCCCTGACGTCTCCCACAGGTGTGACTTGCGCCTCCTCCACGAGGCTGGCGCCTGCCCCCTGCCCCCTATTCCTTCCTCCTCCCTTCCCCATGGGCACAAATGGCCCTGCAGGACGCCAGCGTCTGCATTCCTGGAGCACATGCCCAACTCAGGCCCACTAAGGAGGATCCTGAGTAATTCAGCCCATAAATCATGGCCATTGTGAATTTCCCTTTTAGCCACAGGCAAAGTCAAACTTTTCCTTCCCCCACTGTAGTTAACCACTCTTTGTTCACTGTATCTCTTTCAGCTCTGTCTGGCTGGGGGCCAGCTCTCAATTATTAATTAATCTGGGAGGCGCAGGTTGCATTCCTGGCCACCTAACCACTTCCTCCTCGGTGGGGAACTTGCAGGCCGGGCCTTTTGAGTTACATCAAGCGTCTCAAAACATCCCAGCCCTGTCTTTGTGGCCACTGCTGCAAGCAAGGATGTCTAAAACCAGAGTTAAAAATAACAGCAGAAAACCCAAATACCCAGAAGTCACCCTTCCCAGCTCCAACCCATAACACCAACCCAACCTGCATGCCCCCATCATCATAAAGCCATGATGCACCTTGGTTTCTCTTGTCTGTGAAGTAGGGAGATGGGCTGGGTGCTCATGCCTGTAATCCCAGCACTTTGGGAGGCCAAGGTGGGCAGATCACTTGAGGTCGGGAGCTCAAGACCAGTCTGACCAACATGATAAAACCCCGTCTCTACTAAAAATACAAAAATTAGCAGGGTTTCGTGGCGGGCGCCTGTAATCCCAGCTACTCGGGAGGCTGAGGCAGGAGAATCGCTTGAACCTGGGAGGCAGAGGTTGTAGTAAGCCAAGATCATGCCATTGCACTTCAGCCTGGGCAACAAAATGAGACTCCATCTCAAAAAAAAAAAAGAAAGAAAGAAATGGGGAGATGTTCCCCCATCAAGTAAGGCTGTGGTCTGTGTGTAGGAAGGGGGTAATCAGTGAAATCAGCAAGCCCTCCCCTCTGGTAATTCTCACTAGCCTGAAAGGGAGACACCAAGACTTAGGCAGCAGTCCTGAGGCTGGGCCAGAGCAGTCGCTGCGTCTCACCTTATCCACTCACTTTCTCCTCGCTGGATCAAGGAAAGTGCCGGGCAGCTGGGGTAGAGGGGACAGCAGGGATAAGGGCTGCGACTCAGCCTTATTAAAGTCATTCAAGCATCTTCAGAGGTAGTGAGGAAGAGGATAGAATTATGACCCCTCTTTGCTGGGTCAAGTTTTCAGGAGGCCTTTGCATGGACAAACACCCTGAGACACAAAGGGACCAACCCTGGTGTGACATGGAGCCCTATGGCAGTGAAGCCCAGGGGTGAAATCTGAGCACAGTGTCTTTAATTCCTAAAAGTAATAAAGGGCTTTCCTTCCTTTTAAGTTACAAGTTAGAATGGGCACTTGATGTCAGCAACAATGCTGAACCTTTGTTGCTAGCTGGATGGAAGACAGAATGAAGCCATGAGATCACAGAAGGACAAAAATGACAGAAGCAACCTACCCTAGTAAGGACAAACACTTACGTGATCACTGCCATCCAGTATCCTAGTCTCCTTTTGGTCCTCTCCCTCCTCTGGACCCATACACAGCTTACAGTATGTCAGCCTCACCCACAGTATCCACCGAGCTGTCAACTGTGAGCCCCAAGGACTCAGCACCTTCGGGTACACAGTCTAGGAAGGGTCTTTCAATCTCATGCTGTCTGCCTTCCATGTTATATCTGCTTTTGATGTGATAAGACAGATGACTTGCCCCATGTCTTCATACACTCTAGGGAGGAAGCGACGCTTTTGCCTCTTGGCTTCCCTTCCCTAAATACTGAGGCTTTCGGATAAAGCACGCATCCCACCAAGATAAATCACTGTGCACATACAATAAAGTACCATTAATTAGGACTCATAAATCCAGAGTCTGTAATAATTCCGAAAGCAGCTGGGTCGAAGTTAAAAAAAAAAAGTTTTGATAAACAAATGCAAAATATAAATAAGGTTCAGGAGAACTGTTTATCCTACTAGCATTGTATAAACAACTGGCAAACCAATTACAAATCACTCTTATCTGTTCTCGAAAGCAGATCTCTGCATGACCTCTAACAGGAAATATCCAGTTAGTATCACAGTCCACGGTATTTGGAAATCACAAAACCTAGTTTCTTAGACAGTACCCTTTCCAGTCGCCCACCACCCAATCAGCCTGAATTGGTGAGGAGCCCCTGAGCTGTCAGTGTTCTTGCTCTGTGTATCTGGACAGGAAGTCCTGTGGATGGCTGAGGCTCCCCAGCCATGCTCTGGTACTCAGCGCCACCCGGGAAGGAGCGGCAGCCCGTGGCTCTGACATGCCAACATGCCACCCAGTTATCTCCATGCCCATCTTCAAGAAGCAGTGTTTCCTAGGGCGTCTGGCCAGGGGACCCTGCCAACACAGGCATTTCCAAACGGGCAGGGTGGGGCCCCACCCCTGAGTGGAAACCCCTCAGGCGTCAACTGCAGTAGGTGAACCAAGGACAGCCCACATTTGTGGCTTCCTTGGTGATTTCCACGTTAGCTGGGGCCAAGGTTCTCTCCCTGGGAGGAAGCAGCATTTCCAACCCTGGGAGGGACAGTAATAGTAATGAAGAGGGGGTGAGGGGCCCCAGATAAGCTGGGGAGTGTGGAGTGGCAGGAAGAGGCTCTGGGCGAGGTGGTGAAGCCATCGAGTGGAGAGGGTGCGTCGATCCTGGCCCGAGAGGGACAGACTGCAAGGCCCCAGAGAGGTGGGCAGGGGGCCAAGCTGGAAATACCGAGGGCTGCTCCAGCTCGAGGAGACTGCCCTGCCAAGTCAGGGAGGCGGCACTGACGAGAGAATGGCAGGTTCCAGCCGGGCCAGTCCCCAAGGGCACCGAGTCAGGAGCAACCGCCTGTGTCTCTGGGCACGTGGGGGCTGGAGCCATGCCAGGGAGACCCAGAGTCGCCAGTCTCCCCAGGGTGCCCCTGTCCTGGTGCTACCTTGCAGCCCACTGGTCTGAGGACCCCTGAGGACTGCAGAGCCCCTCCAAGTGGCACGCTGACCTTGCGCAGGGAGTCAGGCCTGGCCACCAGGCTGGAAGACTGCTCTTCTCCCCTCCGCCTCCTGTCTTCTAGTTCTGGAGGTGCTCGGCAGAGCTCACTGAGCCCACCGCGTCATGGGGCCCTGCTGCTGCTTGCCTTGAGGGCACTTTGGACAGCTTCTGGCTCAACAAGACCCTGACCGCACCCACTGGGTGAAGGAAGCAGCCTCAGAAGGGGATCCCAAGACAGGCAGGGATCTCCCTGCTGTGTCCTTTGGGGACGACGCCTCCTTTGGGACAGGGAAGCCAGGTGTATTGGTGAACTCCTTTATCTCTCTCTCTCTCGCTCTCTCTCTCTCTCTCTGTACCAACTCCTCTGCATCTTCCCCTTGGGCTTCAAAAGTTGCTATCAGGTAAGACCAACAAAAACACTGTGGTTGGGGCTTGGCACTCGGCATGCACCCTGCCACCAGATGGACATTCTGCCACAGACACCATGGGTTCTGAGGCTGACCCTTCATCAACGGTACAGTTTGGTGGGAAGGATTCTTCATCTGTATGTCTGGAATCTGAGCATCCACCAGGTTCAGCCCTCTTTTCCCTCATGGCGTTTACTCTAAAACCGGCAGACCCAACAAGAGCCACTTCCCAGCAGGTCCTACTTGTTGGAGTCTGACCACCTCTACCTCCCCCAAAGCCCCTCTCCATAGAGTGCTCCCGCCCCGCCCCCCACCACACACACACACACACAGACGGCTGCCCAGGCCTTGAACACAGAGAGCTCCACCCAGAAACCCTGGAAGCAAATTCCCTGAGGGGAAGAGTGGGTAGGATGTTTTCAAGAACGCTTCATTGTGGGTTTGGGTTTCAGCCAGCAGAAGTGCCACTAAGGTGCCAGAGAGGCGTTTCCTTGGGAGACTGGACCCCTCTCACCCGCTTGCTAAGCACCAACTGTGTGCAAGAATGCACCCACGCAGGCACACGGGAGGAACGATGGATGTTGTGGCGAGGGAGGACTGGAGGTGGAGAGAGGAGAAAATAATGCGGGAGTCCAAGGAAATCAAGGAAATTTGTTTCTGTAAACATCATTCCTTCCTGCTGGTCAGTTCCAAGTTTCTTTAGTGGACGATACATGCATTATTTTTTTCTCTCACATCGAAATAGCCCTCCCTCAGACTGGAAGAAGAACACAAACATTCTTTGCTGCTGGCCTGCAGGAGGTGAGCCGTCGCCCAGGGCTGAGCTGACTGCAAGCCTGGAGACATCCCAGCCTGGGAGTTCTGAGCGTCACTTCCTTGCTCCCAGTTCAAAATGGACTCTGGTGTCTGAGGAATCCACACACCACCCCAGTGGGCGATGTGACTGTCACAGGGTGAGGTGGACATGCCACCCTTGGGTTAGCAGAAGCTCTGAAAAGTACAGGGTGCTGTGGAATGCACTGTCTAGCAGCAACGGCGTGCCTATTTCAAAGAAACCTGGAGGAAGTCAGGGGAAGCTAAAGCATTCCTTGGGAATGTCTGGGCTGGAGGTCATTCGGCCTGACCTCCTCCCTTTACAGAAGAGGGAACTAAGGCTCAGAGAGCAGAGATCACTCATACGAGGTCATCCAGGAGGGTAGGGCCTTACAGTTAGGGCTGCTGCCTCCGAGGAAGGGCCCCCGTCCTAGATACCACCAGGCCCAAGGAACGGAGACAAATAATCCTGGTGAGTCCAGCCAACATGAATTATTTTTGCAAAATGGTCTGTTTATTTGTTCTTGTGGGTAGAAGGGAGAGAGTCCTTCCTCGCATTGCTGTCGGAACAACTCCCCGCCTGTGCCTGAGAAGTGACCCGCCCCGGCTGGCCAGCACTACCACCGACTCTCAGGCAAAGGATGTGCGTTGCAAAAATGGGGCAAAGTTTCCTATTCTGAAGATAACATTGTAAGACACAGGAAGTCTGAGAGCAGAGCCTGGTTTCCAGAAAGCCTCTGCACACCCGTTCACAACCTCTTGCATTGTACGGGGCTGCTACAGATCCTGAGGCTGAGGGTGGGGCAAGAGGGACGGGGACAGTGCTAGGAAGTGACAGAAGCCACAGACCAGGTAAGAGCCCAGAGAGGGGTTTTCCCGGCTCCCAGGCTCACTGGGCCTCATGCCATGCAGATGCCCCTCTGAGTTCTAGCTTCTTCAACTGAAAAGTAAAAGGGTTAAAAGAGGCAGTGTTTCTCCTGCCCTGGTGTCCAGATTCCCAGGCCCCGCCCCTGGAGATTCTGATTCATGGGTCCTGGGTGGAGCCCGGGAATCTATGTTTTTAACAAGATTTAGGAGGCCCCTTTTCTGACTCTGATATGTCATGATCCCTCGAGAGGAGGGTTCAACGGCCTGGCACGGTGGGGAGGGAGCTGGCTTCCTCCAGGGAGGGATGACAGGGGCAGGAAGGAGACCAAACCAAGTTCACTTCCTCGCATGAGATGGACATGGTTGGTCCCAGCGCCAAGCCTGGGAGACGGGCCGGGAAGGCGACACTCTGGAGCCGTCACGGATGGTCCTGATGAGTATGTCTGGGTGTGTTTGAGGACAGGCCCTTGGGACACTCTGCACCTCCCTGTGGGATTTGGAATCAAGGCCCACAGCTCAAATCCTAGCTCTGCCACTTCCTAGCTGTGTGTCTGGGATGAATGCCTCAGCCTCTCTGGGCCTCACGTACATGAGACCAGGAGCAGGCATGAGGATGAATCATTGGAAGGGGGCTGAAGTATTCATCGCTGACAAGTCTTTCAAGCCTGTCATGTGCCAAGCATGCCCTAGTTCTCACAACAACCCTACAACATAGATGTTCTCAATTTTCAAAGTCACCGGTGATGCGAGATTCACAAACATCCAGTGTGACTTCTGCTCTGGCATGCAGAGAGCCTTCCCCCAACGCTGCCTTCCTCCCCTTCTCTGGATTCCACAGGCACTCCCTAGCACCCATGACGGGCACTGCTCTGCATGGGGCACCAGGAGACCGAGACACATCTCTGCCAGCAAAGCTCCAAGTCCAACAGGAAGAAAGGATGTGACCACAAAACAGCATTATAAATGAGGGCAGCGAGGCAAGGAACAGAGAGACATCACATCCATCTAGAAAGGAAGGTTAACAATCAGGGATTTGAAGGCTGAGCGCAGTGGCGGGGATGGTGGGAGGGATGGGGAGGAAAAGCGGCATTCCAGGTGTGGGGAACGGCATGGGCAGAGGCACACGGGCAGAAGACAAGGCCAGAATGGTCTCATTTGACCAGACTGCAGAACCTCGTAAGGGCTAGTGAAGAACAGACCACGCAAGGCCCTGACTATCTGGCCAGGATAAACACCTGTGTTGTGGGCACAGGGATGGCAAGGTGTTGAGAAAGGAGAGCCAGGACCCCACCAGTTCCCAGGTTCAGATGTGCACACCCCAACAGAGGGCAGGGACCTGCTCACACTGCCTCTGGATCTCTGGATCCCACCTGGTGCTGACCAGTGGATGCAGATAATACTAGAAGACAGGTGGATTCTACGAGTGCAAACTTTAGGACTGTACAAAGCACTGAACATTCAGAGCTTTTGTTCCTGGTCTTTATTTGTGAAGCCTATTCAGAGGTAAGACAGACAACTCTAGTTTAGAAAATAAAAGGAGTGGGCCAGGCACAGTGATTCATGCCTGTAATCCCAGCACTTTGGGAGGCCTACGAGGGAGGATCACAAGGTCAGGAGTTTGAGACCAGCCTGACCAACATGGTAAAACCCCGACTGTACTAAAAACACAAAAAATTAGCAGGATGTGGTGGCACACGCCTGTAATCCCAGCTATTCAGGAGGCTGAGGCAAGAGAATCGCTTGAACTCAGGAGGTGGAGGCTACAACGAGCCGAGATTGCACCACTGCACTCCAGCCTGGGCAACAGAGCAAGACTCCATCTCAAAAAAATAAAGAGAAAGAAAAAAAGAAAGAAAGAAAAGGAGTGAATGAAGATCCAGCAAAGTACAGTGGGACAAGCATCTATAAACATATGCATATGTAATCATCAAATTTACTGTGCTGCATGCAACTGACAATTGCAAAGATATAGAACCAACCTAACTGCCCATCAATCAATGAGTGGATAAAGAAAATGTGGTATTCGGAATACTACCCAGCCATAAAAAGGAACGAAATAATGTCCTTTACAGCAACTTGGAGGGAGCTGGAGTCCATTATTCTAAGTGAAGTAACTCAGGAATGGATATCCAAATACTGTATGTTCTGACTTATAAGTGGGAGCTAAGTTATGAGGATGCAAAGACATACAGAGTGATATAATGGACTTTGGGGATTTGGGGGTAGCGGGGAGGATGGGAGGAGGGTGTACTACATATTGGGTACAATGTACACTGCTCGGGTGGCAGGTATACTAAAAGCTCAGAATTCACCACTATATAATTCATTCATGTAACCAAAAACTACTTGTACCCCAAAAGCCATTGAAACAAAAAAAGGTTACTGTGTTGTTCATGAATATTTCTCTCTCTCTCTCTCTTTCTCTCTCTGTCCACTAGCTCTGTCCACTTCTGAAAGCACGATTATAAAGCCCCACTTTTCTGGGGGTTTATCAAATTCTCTTATTTCTGTCCATTTTTGATTTAGCTATTTCAAAGATACGTTGTCAGGTGTACAAACATTTTTGATTATTATACCTTACAGATCGTTTTGGTTTCTATATAAATAAGGAATCTGCAAAAGAGAAATTTGGCCTGCCAGCTGTTTTTATCGACTTCTGTTGGAACGCAGGCATACTCACTGTTTTACGTACTATCTATAGATGTTCTCAGGCTGCAGTGGCAGAGCTGAATTGTTGCAACAGAGACTGTGTGGCCTGCAAAGCCTAAAATGTTTACTACCTTTTTTACAGAAGAAGTTTGCTCTGAACTCTGTAGAATATGCCTCTCGGTTCCTGCTTTTTTGCCTGGAATTTTATTACTTGATATTAATATTGCTCCTCTTGCTTTCTTTTTCTTTAGCATTGACTAGTAAGTCTTCTCCCCATTTCCTTTAGTTTCAACTTTTCTCCTTAATTTTGTTAAGTTGTGTCTCTTCTAGATTAGCATGTAGCTGGATGTATAAAGACAAAATCTGAGAGCATTTAGCTTTTTTTTTTTTTTTTTTTTTTTTTTTGATTAGGAGTGTCACTCTGTTGCCCAGGCACAATCTCGGCTCACTGCAACCTCCGCCTCCCAAGTTCAAGTGATTCTCTTGCCTCAGCCTCCCACGCAGCTGGGACTACAGGCATCTGCAACCATGCCTGGCTAATTTTTGTACTTTTAGTAGAGACAGGGTTTCACCATGTTGGTCAGGCTAGTCTCAAACTCCTGACCTCAGGTGATCCACCCACCTCAGCCTCCCAAGTGCTGGGATTACAGGCGTGAGCCACCGTGCCCAGCCCCAAGAGCATTTATCTTTTAATAGATTATTTTAACACATTCATATTTATTGTTATGAGTATTTGGACCTGCCATGCTGTTCTATGTTTTTTGAAATTTATCATGTTTTGTTGTTGTTTCCATCCTGCTGAGCTTTGGAACTCCCTCTCAGGAAAAGAGCGGGATGGGGAAGAAAGAGAGGCTTCTGCTTTAGCAGTATGTTTAAATTCTATATAGAGAGAATGTCACTACATTACCTGCATAATCATGTATTATCTCATATTAATAATAAAAAAGAGTTTTCAAGAACCAAAAGTCGTGAGTGTACAAGGATTTCTGTGATTAATTCTCAGGTCAGCAAAAGTTCCAGTTACACTTTCCTGCCACTGCATCCACCCATAGACACACAACAACAACAACTTTCTATCCATGGAGTAAATGTGGAGTTTGCTTTAAGGAGGGTCCCACGCCCACTCCATCAGACCAACAAGAAGCTGGCCCTTCTGGGCTCTGCTGGTGGCCACGGGAAAGTGCTGTCTGAGGCAGGCACACATGCCTGAGAGCTGTCCTTGCTGCCCCTAGTCAGGCCACCCGCACTGTGTCTGCAGAGCCTACCGTGGCGTCCAGGACACCCAGCGCATTCCACGCCACTCTGTTGTCCTGCCAGCACTTTCTTCGAGGCTCAGTGGACATTCTGGCGTCCAGGCTGTGTGAGCAGAATGCGGTGCTCAGGGCAGCCCTGGCCAGACCCCCTCCAGGCACTGAACTGCTGCCCTCACGCCTCTGCCGGAGGAGGGGGGCCCACCTTCAGAATTTTCTTCAGCCAGCCCTCCCCAGAGTGTCAGAGCCAAGCAGGACCTCCAAGAGACTGCGCGACAAGGGCCAGAAGGGGCCAGCATCAAGGCAGAGCAGCTTCCAGCCTGAGAAGCAGGGAGACCCAGACTGAGGGTCCCGTTGGACGTCCCTCCAGAGTGAGCCTGGGTTCAGCTCTGCCTCGAGCCAGTCCACACCATCTCTGGGCTCTGCTCACTCCCTGGGGCTAAATAATGTGTCCACTGTCTCCCTAGTCCACATGAACCCCTTATTCTGGGGGACTCCTCCTTAAAGAAAGGGTGGCTGGAGTGGGTCCCCAAGCCAAAAGGAAAGTGGCATTTCTTGCTATGTCTGACACCTCTAGACACCAGCTTCACTCCTTTAGAGGCAGGCCAGGTCTGCACGCCACGCCTCCTTCTGTACCCTGGGTGTCAGAGTTGGCAAATGGTGAGGATGTTTAGTGTTCCCTGGACGTCTGCTGTAGCACCGCTACTTCTGCTGGGAGCCACAAGGCCTCATTCTGTCCTTTTCACTGTTGTCTTAAATGGACTTTTAGCTCCCACCCTGTTGGGAGCTAAAAGTTGACATGTGCCTTTCTTCTAAGCCTCAGTGAATCCATCTGTAAAATGGGGATTATAATTTATCATATCTCATCCTCAGGATGGTTATAAGGATTCTGGGAGACACTCTAAGTAAAATGCCCAACTCTGTGCTGAACAGCTGGTAGGCACTCATTCTGCATAACCCTACAAAGCCCAGCACTGAAGGCACTCAGAGAAATCGCTAAATGGTATGAAAACGAAAATAAATGAATCCTACCCACCTCGTAGTATCAATGCTGAGG
>CAUYQU010070251.1:0-98830 GCA_963574635.1 Cheracebus regulus | reverse complement strand
AAAAAAAAAAAAATTGGTTCCTGCTGCCAATCCCCCCCGCCCCCCCCCCCCCAACATCTGAAGCAAACAAAAAGCATAACAAGCATTGCTATTTCACTTAGGATGAATTAGAAATCTCAATAACTTGGCCTAAGCTACTTAACATCTCTAGCCATCAGGTCCATTACCAGGAAGATAAACAAAACAGTATGTACCCAACAGAGTTTTAAAACTAAATAATTTAAGCAAAGTTCGTAATACCGGGCCTGGCTTAAAGTTAGTACCAATAAATGTTAGCTACTCTTATCTTCCATAAGTGAAATCATAGGCTACACACTATTTGAAAGAAGAAAAATATTCACGTGTATAAATTTTTCCATTTAAAATAGTTAAAATGTTTTGCTCTTGAAAGATTTTAACGACTACCTTTTTGGAAGATTTGCTTTTATAATATTTTACTAAGAGGAGTAAATAAGGTTAATTATATTCTTCAAAGGCCAATGTGTATTACCCCTCAATAAATCACACAAAGCATTCTAAGTTAAATTTTAAATGTTTGGGTATCAATTATGTCATCTGCTCGGCATGTATTATTGTAACCATCTCTTACACATCCATAGGCATACCTTGGAAATGTTGTGGTTTTGGTTCCAGACCACTGCAGTAAAGTGAATGTCACAGTAAAGTGAGTATCACAATAGGGCAATGATGCAAATTTTCTGGATTCCCAGTGCATATAAAAGTTATGTTTGCACTATTCTATAGTCTCTTAAATGTACAATAGCATTATGTCTAAAATAAATGTACATGCCTTAATTAAAAACTGTTTATTGCCACAAAATTCTAATGATTATCTGAGCCCTCAGTGAGTCATATTCTTTTTGCTGGTGAAAGGTGGTCTTGCCTCGATGTTGATGGCTGCTGACTTATCAGGGTGGTGGTTGCTGAAGGCTGGGGTGGCTGTGGCAATTTCTCAAAACAAGATGGTAATAAAGTTTGCTGCACTGATTTACTCTTCCTTCCATGAAAGATTACTCTGTAGCATGTGATGCTGTTTGATAGCATTTTACCCACAGAACTTCTTTTAAGGTTGGAGTCAATCCTCTCAAGCCTGGCCACGGCTTTATCAACTAAGTTGAGTATCTGAAATCCTCTTTGTTGTCATTTCCACAATGTTCACGGCATCTTCACCAGTGGATTCCAACTTAAGAATCCACTGTCTTTCCTCATCCAGAAGAGGCAATTCCTCATCTGTTCAAATTTTATCATGAGACTGCAGCAATTCAGTCCTATCTTCAGGCTCCACTCTAATTCTCGTTCTCCTGCTATTTGTTCCACATTTGCAGTGATTTCCTTCACCGAAGTTTTGAAGCCCTTAAAGTCATCCATGAGGGTTGGAGTCAACTTCTTCCAAACTCCTATTATTGTTGCTATTTTGATCTCTTCCCATGAATCGCAAATATTCCTGATACATCTAGAACAGTAAATCCTTTCCAGAAGGTTTTCAATGTATTTTACCCACATCCATCAGAGGAATCCCTATCTATGGCAGCTGTAACCTTAACAAAATGTTTTTCTTAAATAACAAGACTTGCGAAGTCAAAATTACTCTTGATCCATAGACTGCCAGAATGGATATTTTGTCAGCAGGCATGAAAACATTAATCTCCTTGTAAATCTCCATCAGAATTCTTGGTGATACGCTGTCAGTGAATGGTAATATTACATATTTCGAAAGGAATCTTTTTTTCTGAGCAGTAAAGTCTCAATGGTGGGCTTCAAATGTTCAGTAAAGCATGCTGTAAACTGATGTAAACTGATCCAGGGTTTGTTGTTCCACTTACAGAGCATAGGCATAGCAGATTTAGCATTAATTCTCAAGGGCCATAGGATTTTCAAAATGGTAGATGAACACTAAACTCAGTCTTCAGCTGCATTTGTCCCTTAGAGTCAGCCTGTCCTTCGGAACTTTGCAGCCAGGTACTGTCCTCTCCTCTCTAGCTATGGAAGTCTTAGATGGCATCTTCTTCCAATATAACACTGTTTAGTCTACAGTAAAAATCTGTTTAGTGTAGCCACCTTCAGCAATTATACTGGCTAGATCTGGATAACTTGCTGCTTCACCTAACACTCTTGCTTTTTTCCTTAAACTTCATGAACCAACTTCTGCTAGCTTTGAACTTTTTTGCTGCAGCTTCCTCGCCTCTCTTGGCCTTCATAGCACTTTGGAGAGTTAATGCCTTTCTCTGGAATAGGCTTTGGCTTAAGGGAACGTTGTGGCTGGCTTGATTGTTTATCCAGACGATCACCAGCAATACGGAGAAAGTATTGCTGATACTTACTCCATATCAGCAATAAGGCTGTTTCCCTTTCTTATCATTTGTGTGTTCACTGGAGTAGCACTTTTAATCTCCTCAAACTTTTCCTTAGCATTCACAACTTGGCTGTTTGTTGGAAGAGGCCTACTTCTAGGCCTGTCTTGGCTTTTGCATGCCTTTCTCCCCAAGCTAAATCATTTCTAGCTTTTGAATCAAAGTGAGAGACCTGAATCTTCCTTTCACTTGAACACTTAGAGGCTATTATAGAGTTATTCATTGGCCTAATTTCAATATTGTTGTGTCTCAGCGAAGGGGTGGGGGGTGTTGAGAAGAGGGAGAAAAATAGGGCAACGGCTGGTCGATCGAGCACTCAGAACACACACAACATTGCTCTATTAAGTTTTTACCATCTTCTGTTGGCACGCCCCCAAAATTACAATAGTAACATCACAGATTACTGATCATAGATCACTATAACAGATTTAATAATAATGAAAAAGTTTGAAATATTGCAAGAACTACCACGATGTGACACAGCAACATGAAGGGAGCAAATACTGTTGGAAAAATAGCGCAGACAAGACTTGTTTGACCTACAGTCACCACAAAGCTTCATTTGTTAAAAAAAAAAAAAAATGCAGTGTCTGCAAAGTGCAATAAAATGAGGTATTGCCTGTTCTTCCTTTTGTTTATTATACTCATGACCAGCAGATTCATTTAAAATACTATATAGCTTTTTGCTAGGCATGGTGGCTCACACCTGTAATCCCAGCCCAGCACTTTGGGTGGGGGTGGCGGGTGGATTGCTTGAGCCTAGGAGTTTGAAACCAGCCGGGGCAACATAGTGAGACTCACTCTCCCTAGCAAAAAAAAAAAAAAAAAAATAGTAAGATCAAAAAAAAAAAAGTACCATATAGCTTTTAATAATAAAAACACGTTCATTTCATGTATTTACTATGTGCCAAACTCTGCAGAAGCAGCAGGATAAAATAATGTGGCTCACAGAGTCCTTGCCCTCAGGGAGCCTAAAGACTATCAACAAGGTAAAACTCCTACGTACAATATGGTGTACTACCATTATCATTTTGTACTATCAGTTAATCCTTATGACTAATCTATACACTGGAAGTATTTTCTCTATTGACAGAATAGCAGAGACAGAAAGCAGAAAAGAAATGAAAAAGAGTTAACTATCATCTAATATGCAAGTGTTATGGAAAAATATACAGTATTTTGAAAACACAGGGAAGTTAGCAATTACCAATTACTTTTGCCTGAGACTGAGGGATTAGGAAATGCTTATGACTTTTTTTAGATAGAGTCTTGCTCTGTCACCCAGGCTGGAGTGCAGTGGCGTGACCTCAGCTCACTGCAACCTCTATGTCCTGGGTTCAAGCGAGTCTCTTGCCTCAACCTCCCGAGTAGTTGGGATTACAGGCATGTGCCACCATACTCAGCTGATATTTGTAACTGTGATATGTTTTTACTTAAAAATTCATGTACAAATTCTGTAAAATATAACTACAGAAATAAAAAAATAATTGGATGAATGTTTATCAAAATATTAACTTGACGTTATTTCTGGGTAGGGAGATTTCAGGTGGCTTTCATTTTCTCTGTATTTTGCTTTCTTAACCAGCTTTTACTACCTTAATAATTTAAAATAGAAGTAGAAAAGTCAATATTAAAATGAGATATTAATGCTCATCTAACAAACTGTCAAGCATTTTCAAAGTTAATACTTAGTGGGCCAAACATGGGATGAAATCAGTACTCTCACTCTGTTAACAGTTGTACATATTAATACAACTTTTCTGAAAAGTTTTTTGGCATAAAAAACCTTAAAGCTTATTTGCTTTTATCATTACTTCTAGGAATCCATCCTAAGAGCACAGATACAGAAAAAGGGATTTCACTGAGCTAGTCAACTAAAGCATTATGATATTAAAATATTGGGAAAAATACATGTCTAACTGAAATAGGAGAATGATTAAATAAAATAACACAATGTTAGAAATATTCTTAAATGTCACGAGAAAATCCTCAGTGTATGTTAAATGAGGGAAGGTAGTATATAAAGTTTTATAAATAATATAATTCCAACTATACTAGAAAAAGATATATCCTTTTAGAGCCCAACTCCTAAGAAGGATGATTTCATTATTTTGCTTAAATCTCACAACACTAGACAAATCTATTGAAACATATTAGGTTACACAGACCTTCATACAGTCATGTGTCACTTGACAAAGTTATGTTCTGAGAAATGTTTCCTTCGGTGATTTCCCCTTTGTGCAAACATCACAGAGTATACTTACACAAACCTCTAGATGGCTATACAGCCTACTACACTCCTACGCTATATGGTATAGCCCATTGCCCTCGGCTGCCAACCTGTGAACGCGTGTTGCTGTACTAAACACTGTAGGCAACTGTAACACAGTAAGTCTTTGTGTATCTAAGCATAGAAAAGATACAGTAAAAATGCAGTCTATAAGATAAAAAATGGTATATCTATATAGGGTACTTACCATGAATGAAGCTTGTAGAACAAGACGTTGCTCTGGATGAGTCAGTGAGTGAATGGTAAGTGAATGTGAAGGCCTAAGATATTGTACATTACTGTAGACTATAAACACTCTATACTTAGGCTACACTAAGTGTATAAAAAATATTTTTCTTTCTTCAATAAATATCTCTTACCATAACTTTTTTACTTCATAAACTTTTTTATTTTTTAACGTTTGGACTCTTTTGTAATAATATTTAGCTTAAGACGGAAACACATTGTACAGCTATACAAAAATATCTTCTTTCTTTATATTCTTATTCTATAAGCTTTTTTCTATTTAGAAAATTTTTCAGTTTTTAAACTTCATTAAAAATGAAGACACAAACACATACATTAGTCTAGGTCTACATAGGGTCAAGATCAGCAAGATCCCTGCCTTTCATCTCTACATTTTGTTTCCCTGGAAGGTCTTTAGGGGCAGTAACAGGCATGGCGCTGTTATCTCCTATGATAATGCTGCCTTCTGAAATATCTCTTGATAGACCTGCCTGAGGCTGTTTTATAGTTAACTTTTTTTCTTATAAGTAGAAGTACACTCTAAATTAACAAAAAGTATAGTAAATAAATAAACCAGTAACATAGTCGTTCGTCATCTTTCTACCATCAATACAGTAGGTTTACACCAGCATCACCACAAACATATGAGCAATGCCTTTTGCTATGACGTCAGGATGGCTATGACATCCCCAGTCTACAGGAACTTTTCAGCTCTATTATAATCTTAAGGTGCCACTGTCTCATATACGGTCTGTTTTTAACCAAAACATGATTATGCAGTGCATGATTGTATTTGTTTTAACAGGGACTTAGCCTGACTAAATAAATTGGAACCCTCATTCTGCTATTATTAATTCTGCTATTATTAATTGTGGGAACTTGGGTAAGTTATTTAACCACATTGTGGTTTGGTATTCTCATCTGAAAAAAGAGGTACTGAACTGCCTCTTCATAAGCAGGTAATAAGCATTAAATGCATTAATACATGTAGAGCACTTAGAACAATACTTGGCACAATAAATGTTTCATATTGTTCTCAAACCACAATGAAGTAAACCAAGTGATATCTAAGCTGAGGCCTTTATAACAAGGTGTGACCCAGGCAAAAGGTGAAGGAAGAATAGCTAAAATGTTCCAGCCAGCAGGAAGACCGTGGGATTTTCTACTTATCCATACCACTCTTAGAGATGTGATACTTATCTTAAAGACAGAATGCTTTGAATGTTCAGATATCTGCTTATGAACTTTGCTTTAAGCTACATCACTGGGCATAAGAATTACTGTCAGTGTTGTAATGTAAAACCATGTACTTTAGGGGCAATTAGTTTCCATTTTCCCCTGAGAAAGTAAAACAATCTTCTGATGATACTAAGAAAAGTTAAACAGAGATAAATTTGCCATAATGTTAAATGAGTTATCTCTGGATTACGGGACTAAAGGTGTTTTTAAAATTCTTCATACTTCTCTATATTTTCTAATTTTTTCCACAGTAAGCACATTACATTTCTGTAGTCTGGGAAAAGAGTTATAAAAATCGATTAAAAACACTACTTATTAAAAATGTTTGATGTTTTCACTGACAAGTGCTCCTTTTTGTGAAATACACTGCTGTTACATCATTTGCCATGCTGGCCTGAAACTGTCTTTTGTCTCTTTAGTGGACCTAAGCAACCTGGTAAAAAGACATGGTCCTTGCCTTCAACTTATCCGGCCAGACAGGATTGCTGTACTGTCCTGTTACTGTCACTTTGTAGAGAAAAGGCTTTTTGTCTTACATACTCACTATGCAAATGAACATGCATCACTTAATTTTCAAATGATGTATGTCAAAACAACATATATGATGACACACTTTTTAGAGAACAAACTAAAAACAGAAACATGGAGGCAGAACTGCGCAGTGATTAAAATCATGGGTTATAAACTCAGACTGCCTGGGTCGGAACTCCCTTCTGCAACTTACTAGCTATATGACTTTGGGCATGTTAGTCAAACTTAGTGTCTGAACTTCCACATCTATAGAATGAGGATAATAGAAGCAATGCATAAAGGTGTTCAAGGGTTAAATGAGATAACGCAGGTAGACTTAGCATGTTGTCTGGCACATCAGTGTACAAATGTGGCTATTACTATGTCACCTACAAAAACCAAAACAACAGTAGAGAATTGATACCCCACAACACAGATCTGAAACTTATCTTTATGCTATCAGATGCCAAAAATTACTGTGTGTCAGCCGTTTAATTTGCACATTAATCCTATGAAATTTTTAAATCTTGAATCACCAAGAAATAAGAGATCTATGCTGGGATGAAATAATCTTTCTTTTAAAAAAATCATATTCTCAATTGATCATTTCTCTGAACTATTAATTGCAAAACAGCACCAATGTTTTACATTTTTTGTATAACGCAATGTTTTGTATAACATGTTTTATTGAATCTTCATATTTTTGCTTTGTAAAGTCATAAGATTTTGTATGCAGCAGGCCCATGAGCCATATTAGCACTTAAAACTCAAGAAGCTTTTTTAGAGCATTTGGTTGGTTTGCGATCAAACCCTAGAATCTGACCATCTTATTTACTTAATACTGCTGTAATAAAAACTATGCTCCAAAACTCTATTCACCACCTTACCCACTATTCCTATCATCTGCCCCATGCTCCACACACTGGACCGCCCACTCCCTGCTTTACTGCCAGGGTTTTGACTCATTTGGGAATGACTCCTAACCAGCTCTATCTACTCAAATCCTACCTTAGAGGCATTCCCCAGTACCTGAATTTCTCACTTCTTTGTTCATGAAACTCAGTACCTTCCATTTAGCATTATGTTCTGTTCATAATCTATCCTTCTAGAGGTTGGGGGCCTTACACAGCAGCTAGAGTGATATTAAGTAATTATTTGCAGAGGGAACAGAAGCATACCAGTTTCGAATGAGCAATAACTGCAGATTAGTGTTATTCTACATTCCAACAGTGAAAAGATAAACTCCCTACTTAATATCTTGTTTGTTTCTTTAAAAATGCAATCAAATTAGAATGAAAGAGTCCTAGATTTATGTACAAAAACAATGAAAAACACTAAGAAGTTATAACAGCAACACTTTTACATTTGTGACAGTAATTAAAATTAATGTAGCAAACACTGTGATCTGCCAGAATGAAGATAGTTGCAGAATGAGAAAAATGTTTTAAAGATAAAATTTCTGTTAACCACTTAGGATTCAACTGTGCAGATGTTCGTAACCCATGAAAACACAGCTCCAGAGAAGCCCATAATATAAAATAGGATATTTCTATTAGTCTGGTCATTAGAACAAAAATTTAGTAAAAGGAAGTGACTAATAAAAACTCCCATCAGCATAGAAACATTCTAAGTTTGTTTCCTATCCTTTAATATTTCCCATTATATTAAAATAGTTCTGTTAGACTTCCATTATTAAAGGCTAAAAAACACCAGTGACTTTGTTGTTATTTAAAAGTTCATTTTACTTTAGTTATAATGTTTAAGTACTTTTATGATGACCAAATACTAGAAGTAGAATCTTGTAACTTACTCTGAAAGTAAAATCAACTCTTCGATGTAAAAATATTAAAATATTTTGAACTATGGGTACATGGTCAACAGGCCATTCTATTTTTAGTTACCATCAAGCAGACAAATTTAGGTAACTTTAAGCATGCCAAGTTGTTAGAAAACAGGTGAACAGAGGGTCAAGTTGAAATAGGCATCTTCCTGGGCTTATCACACTAAGATTAATTTTACAAAACTTTGATGAAGCTATCATGTAATCAAACACCAGAGAACACTAAAATTAAGAAACTGCTACTAAAATTAACTGTATATGTGATTAAATAAACAGACGTTATACCCTCTAAATCCTAAGTCCATTAAGACAAAAACATTTACAACACACTATATTCATGGCTTCTTGTGATTCTTGAAAAGTCAAAAAATGTGTTTGAGGTATATCCCTTGTTTTCCGTTTATAATATGCATTTAAAAAACGGAAAAAAGCACAAAACGAGTGAAAAACTGAACAACGTTGCCAAATTTCTAAACATACAATACTTAGCTCCAATTATCCCTGCATCTGTTCTAAAATGGTTTAAAAAAAGTCTGAATCAATAAGCACCTGATGGGCCTGGGATACTCCAATACCGTCTTGTCAACCAATAGGAAAACTTTCCCTAAATCTGGATTCGTATTTCATCTCTTTATCACAAAACACCAAGCACAAACTGGGACTGTTAACGGATAACCAAATGGCAAGAACCCCAGACAGAGTAATCAGTACTTGGATGCTAGGGTTGTTTTTAAGGACTTTAAATGAGACAGCTTAGGGAAGAAAAGCGGGATTCATTTCTCCAAGTTAAATTTGTAACACTTCTTAGTAGGGAGTTAAAAATGTGAACTAGCCGAGCTAAAATGAACGCAGCGTGTCAAAGGGATCTGGACTGGAGACGGGGTGAAGGAGGGACGAGGGGGTAGTGAGGGGCTTTCGTGACGCCCGGCCTGGGGTTGCCGGCGATCTGGATGGAGGGACGGTTAGTCAAGCGAATGGCCCGGGCTGGATCCGAGATGCCGAGTGACGCCTCACCCCGCGAACGCGCGCGGATCTGAGCCGCGGCGGCAGCGCTGTGGGTCCGTTTCCATTTGCGGCGCCCGAGCCCGCCTCCATGTTCGGGATCTATGCCCCGGGGCGGGCAGGCAGGCGGGGACCGGTGCCCTAGGCCGCGGGGTCGGTGAGCCCGGCCTCACAGAGCCCGAAATCCCAGCGGGGACGGCGTTGCCCGTGGGGAGGATGCGCCGGGCTTTCCGCTCGGCGACTCGACCTCCGAAGCCCGACCCGCCTGGGCCTGGAGATCACCCGGCGTGGCCGCTGCGGCCACCGCGCCCTCCACCCGGCGTCCGGGCACGGCCCCGCGGCCCTCCCCACGGCCGGCTCCCCCAGGAGCGCTCTCGCCGCTGTCCGCGCCCCCCACCCCCTTCCCGAGGACAAACCTGGCGGCCGCTACCCGGCATGGCCCGCCCCGCGAGGAAGCGGCAGGCAGGCAGCGGGGCCCGCGGCTACAGCGGCCACCTCGGCCCTCCCGCGCCGCGCCTAGCCGCGCCCGCCCGCGAGCCCTCCCCGGCTGGCCGTAGCCCCGGCACCCCCTTCCTGGGTTGCACAACTCACACCCCCTACGCGCGCGCACTCGGATCTGTTGCTCAACCTACTTGCATTCTCTTCTCCGCAGCCATCACAACATGCCCTGGAGCCGGGACAGCCCCGGGGCCCTCCGGCAGGCGGCCGCCTCTCGCCTCAGCCCTGGGCCGCCGCGGCCGCCGCTAGGGCGCGGGGCTAGCGCGAAGCTCCCTCATGCCGCCCGCCCGCCCGCCCGGCCAGCTGGCCGCACGCCGGGGTCCTGGCTCGGGCGCGCCGGAGCGCTCGGCTCCGCCCGGCCCGCCGTCCGCGCCGCTGTTCCGCGGGCAAGAGCGAACCCGGCTCCGCCGCCCTCCGACTCGCTCGGCGCTCCTCGCCCGCCCGCCTGCAGCCGCCGCAGCCGCGCCGCTTCCTCCTCCCCTTCCCTCTTTTCCTTCTCCTCCGTCGCCGCCTCTGGAGCTGAGGTTGGCAAACCAGCACCTGCTGCTGGAGACCGCCGAGAACTGAAACAGGAAACCCCGAGCCAAGGGGAAAACCCGGGAGGCGTGGAGCGGGGTGAGGGGAACTGCTGGAACCTGTCGGGCTCTACCCAGCCGCCGAGGCTGCTCGAGGTTCCTGCGCCGCCTCCCCTCGCGCCCATTCCCTGCCCCGGCCCAACCCAGGGGTCCCGACCTCCCCGCGCCGCTCCCCCGGCCCCGTGCAGGACGGCGCCTCTCCGCTCGGCGACACCCCCACCCAGCAATGATACGGATCACGTCCTGGGCAGTCAAGGAGACCGATGGGCCGCCTTCTTAGGGCAGGTTTCCCGTTGTTTACTTGTCAATATTCCGTGATGAGGAAAAACCACACCCTGCATTAGTAAGGCCAATAAGAGAATTTAAACGAAGCTGTTGGGATTTCACCCAGGGGTAGGACTTCTTTCAGCAAGGAAATTGGCTTTGATGAAAATGACAATCGTGTCAAAATTGAGGTTGAACCCAGGATACATCCAGATCTCTTTGAGATCGGAAGGAAACAGCCCTTTGCAAAGAGGTGGGCGCCTGAGCCGCAAGCTGAAAACACCGTGAGCAGAGAGCCTTTCTACTTCTGTGAATTGTACACCACCCAGCATAAACTAAGTCAGTGTTTCAGAAATGTTCAAATAACCTTATTCATCTGCCCTTGGAATCGTTACCAGGGTCCTCATGCCTAGCCTTGGGCAGGATGCGTCTGCTTCTGGAGAGGGAGGGACACTTAAAGGGTTGTGCCTCTACCATGTGTCACGGGCCAAATAGCTTGCTTTAAATCCACGGTCCCATTTAATTGTCACTACAGCCGTGTGAGCTGGGTATTACAATCCTTTTATTCCTTAGAAAATCTAGGTTAGAAAATTTACCTGCAGTTACACAGCTTGAATGTGAAGTATTCCGGTTACATCTAAAGGATGCATTTGTTTCACTGGGCCACGGTTCATGCTTTTGATCACGCTTTTCACCTTTCATAAAATTACTTATTGCCTCTGAGTTATTTTCAGTAGTGTATATATATGGCTTAAGCCTGGGTCTGTTGGATTTGCTTGGACTGCCTAACGATAGTGATATTAATGATGCTTATTGGGGTTCAAACTTGATAATTTTCAGTTTAACATTCTCTAGCAAATATAGGCCTTTATGGCTCAGCTGAGTAGCAGATATCCCCCTCCCCGCCTTTTTTTTTTTTTTTTTTGGCTATAATCAGTTGCTCTTTAGCTGTTGATGATGGGGTCCCAGCTGGTGCACATTGGCATCCTGACTCTGCCTGTGAGATGAAAGGAGAGTGTCTTACTGAGCCTGTTTTCCACAGCAGTAGGCCAGTCGTGAAGCTAATTAAATAAAATTGCAGGCAGACAGGTAGGCTGGCTTCTCTGGTTCTCTGATCCACATTTTTTTTTTTTTTTTTTGAGACAGAGTCTAGCTCTGTCACCCAGGCTGGAGTGTAGTGGCATGATCTTGGCTCACTGCAACCTCTGCCTTCCAGCTTCAAGCGATTCTCCTGCCTTAGCCTCCCCAGGAGCTGGGATTACAGGTGTGAGCCACCACACCTGGCTAGTTTCTGTATTTTTAGTAGGGACAGGTTTTTGCCATGTGCCCAGGCTGGTCGCAAACACTTGGCCTCAAGTAATCCGCCCTCCTTGGCCTCCCAAAGTGCTGGGATTACAGGCAGGAGCCACTGCGCCCGGCCAGGTTCACATTTTTTTCATACCACCCTGAAGACCCTTAGGAAGACTGGTAACCTGCTGTCTGCAGCCAGGTCAGATTTTATTGGCAGGAAAGTAGGGCCTGGGAAATCAGCCCCTTTACACTGTGCCAAAACCTTACAGGTCTCTGGAGCAGAACTAGAGGTCCTTAATCTTAGGATCTCTAAGGGACTTAGCAGGGACTTAGAAGGAGGCTGGCTGTTTGACAATAAGTGACAGCATCTATGGCATGACTTTAGTGATGCCAGGAAGTTCCCCCCCACCGCTCCGCAGTATACTGCCCACACAGTCTGCCTCTTACCTTGTATCCCACAATTGACTCAGCTAAATTCCATTCCATATTGATTAAGCCCGGTTAAAGATCAAGGTAAGAGAGATGAGTAATAGTTATAATAACTAACATTTAATGAATGCTTACCGTGTTCCAGATACTATTCTAAACACTTTGCATGTGCTGTCTCATATAATGCCCACAAAATCCTTATAAGGAAATACCTATCACTATTTCCATTTCACAGATGAGACAACTAAGACCAAGATTATAGCCAATAAATAACAGTGCAAGGGCTAAAATGCAGTCAGTTTGACTCTAGAATCAGGACCTATTATGTGAATAAGATACAGTAATTGCCATTATTACTTTACTATTTATTTGAAGAAATAAAAACACATGAAAAGTTAAAACTAAGAATACAAGATAATGTGTAAGTGTCAAATGTGAGTGTAGGTAATAAATGCCATGAGGTATCAGAAGACAGAGCAATCACTTTAGGTTGGAGTGGTTGGGAACACGTATACAGAAGATGAGTTGGGATTTCAAAAACGGGAGATTTGAGCTGGATTGTGATGAATGCGTAGTATTTTGATAAGTGGAGAGGATAAGGAAGGGCATATTCATAGAATTGACAACATATACAAAGAGTGCCAGGGAAATTTGGGGAAAAAGATAACAAAAAGCTGGAAAGAAAAAGTAGGACAAAATTACAGAGATCTGCAAAACAAGAGAGGAATACACTCTCAAGCACAGAGCGAGAGAGAGAGAAAGAGAAAGAGAATTTGGCTCCATGTAGTCTATGTACCAGTGGGGAATCTGGAAGGATTTTGGTCAGAAAGTGATGTGGATAATGTCCCAATAGAGGAATACTAATATTGTGATGGTTACTGGATAGTTTGGAAAAGGGAGGGAAACAAGTTTGCAGACTAATGTGGGAGAATTGACTTGAAATCACGAAGTGGACAGTGAGAGAGAGAAAAGAAGAAATAAGCTAGTGAGACACTGTAGTATACAAATCATAGAGGCTTTTTGAATGATTGACTGCACTTGGTGAAGATGGACTTAAGGGAGAAGTCTGAAATGACTTAGTGGGTGTGAATGTGAAACCTGTAGTATTAGTAACGGAAAAAAAGGGGCAGTGTACGGGTACAGAAACTACTTAAAAATGTTCAGAATAGTTTGGTTTTAGGCATGTATTTGAGGTAACAGCAGGATATGCATGTGGAAAACTTTTACAGTCCTATCTCAAAAAGGCAGATAGTTCAGTAAATAAGAGTGTTCATTATCTACTATTAAGAGCACCAATATGAAAATTTAAAATGGTCACTACTATAACAATAACCAGGCATGGATGTTCATCTTTAATAAACCAGAGTGGAAAGAAAATTTCAAATATACATAAATTGTTTATATATGACTCAGCATTAAATAGGCATTAGGGAACGCCACTCATATTCTCTTTTTTATCCCAAATTATATTAACTTAAAGGACAGAGAAAGGGAGAGAGGGAGAGAGGGAGAGAGAGAGAGAGAGAGAGAGAGAGAGAGAGAGAGAATGAATATAGGGGAAGAATTTTCATGGGTTCAGAAGATGTTAGGATAATGAAAAGAAACTTAGAGATTATTGCAAAACTGAGGATCAAATTCTGAATATCTGATAGTAAACTTCAAAACAGGTATGCATGTTAGAAATGCATTAGGCAAATATGGCACTTTAGCTATTATTAGTTCTGGATAGTTAAATCTTTTTTAGTTTCAAAGTTAAGTCTGGACCTTGGATTGTGACTTTGAATTGCACATAATTAAAGAACTCAAGTGGCTGTGGTTTCAGAGCAGGCAAAATCTTGGAACAGTCTCACTAGTAAAAAGCAAATGCTTTGGAAAGAGCAGATAGAGGGAGAATGGTCACAAAGGCAGCACTCCTGCCTTCTAAAATACGGCTCTTAGGTAGACCTCCATACACCTAGATTCACATTTGAGCCTTAAATGGTAGAGTTGCAGCTCCTCATCACATTTCACCTTGGCTGCCTTATCCCGGAACTTCCAGTTACCTTGCCACCTTATCTAAGACCTCCTGGGGCTTCAAAACGTCACCCTCAGGTGGCACACATCCTGGCAATTGCTTTTAGTTCTATTTAGAGGTTTCCCGGTGGTGTCCTTAGTTTTCTCACTGAAAATGTGTGGACCCCATGGCTACACTTGGGGTTGCAAGAAAGTTCTATCTCCTACTTTCATGTCTCGTGCCTCTACCATTTCTGCAGAAACACTTACCTTTGTTGAAGCAATATTAGCAGTCCCGTGGAAGCACCTTCACCTCTGTCTCTTTTGTCAGCACTTGATTTCCTCTAGTTGAAGAGTTTCACACACATAATCAGGTGACTGTCGTGATGTTTCATCCACAGTTTCTTTGATGACTTTTTGAGATATTCTAGTTAATTCCAACAACCTATGAAATGTCAAGCATTACCACATTACAACTATTTACTAAGCACATGCTGGGTATAAGACACTGAGGGCTAAAATACATCCGTGCTTATGAGCTTCAGGGACTGGCTAGAGTTCCTTTTTAGTACTAGGTTCTTGGGGAAAGGAAACTAGAGAACACAAGATATGTGCTGCTGACCAATCTCAGGGCTTCTTTCTTTTGATGGGTAACCACAAGATTCCTTACCAACAGCATGACTCTGTTTTTTCCCCAGCATTTGTAGGAAGCCACCAGAGAGGCAGAATTGCAAGGTTTTAAATATGCTAGTGTCATGCAGTCATGTGCTGGATTTTCTACCTGAAACAGATAGTGTGGCTGCCCTGCTATAGCCATGTTTGGTCAATGTAGGAATTTTGAGAGCAGTGAACACTTAACATAAAAAAATGTGCTTAATATGGCATTTTGCCACCCTGACAAGGACCATACCTGCCATTCCATTGTAGTTCACCTTGCCCAGAAGTTTTAAAATTTGTCTTTCAACCTAGGATTTCAAGTGAACTACAGCATCCTCTTCGCCTGTACAAGCATCTGTTGTTTTAAAAGGAAACTGGTAAGTAGAATTATAAATGTACAAAATTTAGTTAAAAACAGTTATAGAATTTGCAGATTAGAGTACATCTTATATTAGAAAACTATATTGCAGAAATGTTAATTGTAGCATTATTTGCAAAGTCAAAAAATATTAGGATAAACCTAGATGTCCATTAATAGGAGACTTTAAACTGCAGTATCTCCATACATTGAAATACCATTCACCTGTTAAAGAGCATGGTGTGGCTTTATGTGTATAGAATAAACTTCAAGATACATTCTTTAGTGAAAAGCGAAGGTAAAGTCCAGTGTCTACTATCATTTGTTTAAAAAAAAATCTCTGTTTGCTTATGTATGCATATAATATCTCTGATGAACACACAAGAAACTGGTAATGCTGGTTGTCTCTGAGCAGAAGAACTGCATAATTGAGAAGAAAGCATGGAGAGGAGTCTCACTTTTTACTCTATACCCTTTCATAACTTTTGAATTTTAAATTGGGTACTTGAATTTGCTATGGAACATATTTTTTTTAAGGCTGCATTTATTGGTGATGTGTGCTCTGCTCATGCCTTTCTTTTGCATTCTGTGAATAACCAGCCACTATTTTTTTCAAATAGTAGCCCAGTCACAAGGAAGAGGAAGTTAGAGGAGTCCTGAGAATTGCACGTGTTGAGGCTGGGGCTTCCCGGGCAAGGGAAAGATTCCTATAATCATGTGAAAGGGGAGATCCCATTATTGCTCAAGGATTCCCAGCTGGCATTAATGGTGTTAGTCATTGTTTTTACAACTTAATTGTCAAAAGCTCTAAACTCAGATTCGATGAAGATTTTTGTTGGGAACTGCTTTACCCAAGGGGAATATCCAGAGATGTTCTCGTGGGCAGACACAGGAGGAAGTATACAGAAGCGTAGGCATCATAGTGGGTCAGCTGTAGGCATGGGGCCAAGGGAGCATGCATGTTTGTTCATAATACTCACCACCTAGAATTATATTTGCTTATTTGATTTATTGTTGGTCTTCCCACGTGAGAAAATATGCTCCCTGAAGCCAGGAGCTCTGTCTGTGTTGCTCCTTGCAGTTTCCTTAGCTTTTCTGTGCCTGGCATGTGGAAGACAGGCAGGTTGGTGATGGACAATGGGAACCCCGATGGCTCTTCAATCTGTGGCTGCTTGTTTAAGCGTTAATTTGTTAGAAGGTAGTAAAGACATGGCTATGGGAACTAGGATTCAGACTCCAATCTCTGAAAGATAAGATTCAAATCTCAAAGGAACTGGAGAATTAGAAAAATACTCAAGCATGAGGGAACAAGGAAGGAGATAACTACTGAACTTAGCAGAAGGAGGCAGGGATTTGGTTAAAAAAGAAAAAGACAAGTAACTGACCAGCAGACTGTAAGGTTTGTTTCCAAGGATAAAACGAAGAAACTGAGGCCAGCACCAAAATAATCCAATGCAAGGGAATTTATTCAGGCTCCTGGGTGAAGTTCTGCAGTCCAAACAGGAGGGGCTGAAGAAGTCGCACAGACGCCTCTCAGACAGGGGTTTTATAGGGAGTGAAACAGCTCGATTGGTTGTGGGAGAGCAAGACTGTTATTGGATAAGTTACAAGCCTTGACCTAGGACTTGGCTTGTTGTTGGTTGGAATTACTTGCCTGCTTTTGGTTGTTAAGACTCGGCTGCTATTGGTTGTTAAGACTCTATGGTTGCAGCACCTTGTTTGCATACTGGGCTCTTTAAGGGAAGACTGGGCTGTGCGAGCAAGGGAGAAGGAAACATGCCCGAGCATGTCTTAGCTTGCTCGGGGCTTTTAAAAGGAAAAAAAGGAGAGGGGGTGCATCCGAGCTCCCAGCAAGGCAACCAGCCTTACATGGAGGGGACAATTACGCAAACCACATTAGGTTTATATTTTATATTTTTATTTATTTTTTCTTTTTTGGCCACTAACAATATCAGTCAGTCACAATATATTTTATATTTTTAAACAGGATCTTGTTCTGTTGCCCAAGCTGGAGTGCAGTGGCCTGATCATAGCTTACCTCAACCTCGAACTCCTCATCTTAAGTGGTCCCTTTGCCTGAGCCTCCCAGAGTGCTGGGCGTACAGGCATGAGCCACCACGTCTGGCTACAGTTCTCTTTTAAATACTGTGGCTTTATTCTCTTTGAGCTAGTACCTCTAATCTTTGTTTTGCATTGAAACATCGTAACAAAACCCACCCAGCCCAAGAAATAGAACATTTGCTATATTTCATTTTCCAAAAAATGCTTACTGTGTGTTATCCTTTTAAATGAACTTCGGATTTTGTGAAAATCTTTTCAAAATTCTATTGGGATGGTTTTGGTTGAATTAGAGTGATCATGGACCTCTTTTGCTTATTACCCGTTAACATGCCTTTGAATACACTTTGGAAAAAGCTGCATGGAATTCCAGAGGTTTTGGTTTTGGCTGAATTACTTTGGTTTTAAATTTAGTAGGAAAAATGTGTTAATTTCAGTTCATCATTAAATTGGTTTTATCAAGCTACATAAAAGGGTGTCAGAGTGGAAAACATCATAATAACTGTGTGATTCTGGCCTTTTCCATCTGTTTCCCTAAAAAATTTTTTGGCACAAAATACTTAGGAGGAGATGAATAGGATCAATTTGTGTAAATATAACAGCAGCTAAGGCTTGAGTATAGGACCCTCGTGTAAATGTAAGAGGGTTTTGTGTTGGAGGCTAATGGTAATAGCTTCCTATTGATGCACGTAACCTTTATATTAGGTTAGACTTTTGGATCTGTTTTGGATAATAAAAACAAACTTGTACTTTTAGTGACTTGGAAATCTCAAACATAACTTTTTAGGTTTTGTGACTTAATGGTGACATTTATAAGTTTTTTGAGACAGTCTATCTAAAGTTTTTGTCTAAGAAATAGCATTTATAGTCTGAACAGAAAATTATAACTCATGTATTTTAAATTTTTGAGTGAATCTTTGAAATGTGTTTTTCACACAAATTTTTTTGAGGGGAGGGGACTAAGCTGTGGAGAGAATAAGAATGACAAGAAAGAACATTAGGTTGATTTGTGCCTTATTCCTATCCTAAGGCTGCATAAACATTCTTTAAGTAATTATTTATTTTATAAAAAGAAAAATGTTTTTAAAAATCCAAGCCGTACTGAAATGAACAAATCACCACAAATTTGCATCACACAAAAATAAGCAGTACTAATATTTTGTCACTATTTCAGACATCTCTGAAGATAAACAGATGGAAGAATTCGGAGACTATTGTATGAAATGCTATTTTTTAGAAAAAGTTAATTTTATAAGAAATAGGCTGGGCGCGGCAGTGCACATCTGTAATCCCAGCACTTTGGGAAGCCGAGGTGAGTGGATCACAACAAAGTCAAGAAATTCAGACCAGCCTGGCCAACATGGTGAAACCCCATCTCTACTAAAAATACAAAAATTAACTGGGCCTGGGAGTGCGTGCCTGTAGTCCCAGCTACTTGGGAGGCTGAGGCAGGAGAATCGCTTGAACCAGGAGGCGGAGGCTGTAGTGAGCTTAGATTGTGCCACTGCACTGCAGCCTGGTAACAGAGCAAGATTCCATCTCAAAAGAAAAAAGAAATAAACTGAAAGGAAAGGAATTGTTAAATTTATAATAGTTCTTTTAACATAAATATAAGTTTTTTAAAGTTAAGAAACACATCTGTTAGAAGTGGCTGTTAAACTGTTATTTTACTGTGTGTTTCGGTTTGATGGTATTGATTCTCTTCTATGAAAATGGCTTGGGCTGAGTGTTGGAATTGAATGTATTTCTTTCCGCACTCAGTAGAAAGGAGGGGGAACTCTGAGAAACGGTAATGACTTGTACCTCAGATCTCTCTTTTGCCAGGTTTATATTCTCCTTTGGACCTTAACCTTTCTCCCAAGAAAGCAGCACAGTTCCTGAAGCATGGCCCTCTGCTGAGGTCCCACGGCATAGCACGTAATTAGGGACTTCTAGACATGGAGTTTTCCCAGGGTTGTGTATTTACTCTCTTCATTTTACTTCTCTTCACACACACTGAAGGATACTAGTGTTTGTATTTTTAGTAGAGACGTGGTTTCACCATGTTGGCCAGGCTTGTCTCGAACTCCTGACCCCATGCATGATCTGATTACAGGCATGAGCCACTGCGCCCAGCCCAGAAGTGTTCATTGAATAGTCCACATGTCCCCTCTGAATTGAAATATACAAATAGCTTTTATCATCTGCTAAACTTTGTGATTCTGTGTCTAGATTATTTTATCTGTTTCATTGATCTGTTTGTCCATTACTAGCCTACATCACATTGTTTCAGTTATTGTAATTTCTTTTTACTATCTGATAAAGTAAGTTCTTCTTCATTCTCTCCTTTGATTGTATTTAGTATTTTGCCATTAAGAATATTACTGATAGGCTGGTGTCTCACACCTGTAATCCCAGCACTTTGGGAGGCCAAGGCAGGAGGATTGCTTGAACCCAGGAGTTCGAGACCATCATGGGCAATATAGTGAGACCTCATCGCTACTGAAAAAAAAAAAAAAATTAGCTAGGCATGGTGGCCTGTGCCTGTAGTCCCAGGTACTAGGGAGGCTGAGACGAGAAGTTTGCTGGAGCCCGGGAGATTGAGGCTGCATTGAGCCGTGATAATACCACTGCACTCCAGCCTGGGCGACAGTGAGGCCCTGTCTCAAAAAACAAACAAATACTGCTGATCGTGTACATGCTTGCACGTCTTTTCCCTTTCATTTTTGTTTGTTTGTTTGCTCGAGGCTGAGTCTCGCTCTGTGCCCATGCTGGAGTGTGTTGGTGCAGTCTCTGCTCACTGCAGCCTCCACCTCCCAGGTTCAAGCAGTTCTGCTGTGTCACCCTCCTAAGTAGCTGGGACTGCAGGTACACACCACCACACCCGGCTAATTCTGTATTTTCAGTAGAGATGGAGTTTCACTATACTGGTTGGGCTGGTCTGGAATTCCTGACCTCAGATGATCCACCCACCTGGGCCTCCCAAAGTGCTAGGGTTGCAGGCGTGAGCCATTGTGCCCGGCCCTGCCCAGCATTTCTATTGTGTATGTAACAAAGTCTAAAGTATACCAATGTATCTTTATTCTCTCAAGCAGTAAGAGACTATATGGTTTATTTAAACCCCAGCCAGCAGCCATTATTATTATTGTGTAGTCAGTGTTTAGATTTTCCTGCATACTGTATGCCCCAGTACTTTGACATAATCATTCTTACTGCCTCTCAGACCTTCTGTCTGCATGTCTTTTTAACCTTATATAAATGTCATTTTGTGTGTCTTTTTGCTATTTTTATGGTTTTGTGTCGTTTTGTTTGAGACGGAGTTTCCCTCTTGTTGCCCAGGCTGGAGTGCAATGGCCCAGGTTGGTATCAGCTCACTGCAACCTCCACCTCCTGGGTCAGAGCAGTTCTCCTGCCTCAGCCTCCCGAGTAGCTGAGATTACAGGCGTGCACCACCACGCCCAGCTAATTTTTTTTTGTATTTTTAGTAGAGATGGGGTTTCACCATGTTGGCTAGGCTAGTCTCTAACTCCTGACCTCAGGTGATCCACCTGCTTTGGTCTCCCAAAGTGCTGAGATTAATAGACGTGAGCCACTGCGCCCGGCCGCTTTTATTGTTTAATAATATATTCTGA
Source organism: Cheracebus regulus (assembly GCA_963574635.1). NCBI lineage: Eukaryota > Metazoa > Chordata > Mammalia > Primates > Pitheciidae > Cheracebus > Cheracebus regulus. Next base: position 77,641 of record CAUYQU010070251.1, on the reverse strand, counting down.
CATTCATTCATATTGTTGCATGTAGCTGTGATTCATTCTCATCACTCCACTGAATTTTTCCACCCATTGAGTTTTAATTTTTATTTAATTTTTCATTTTTAGAAAATTTTTGTCAAATCTACTTGATTTTTTATAACATTTACAATCTTCCTTGTCAAGCTAAAGCACTGATTTACACAAATATATTAGTAATTTACTTTCTAGTCTCTGAAGTCTTGGATAATCTGATTCTGCTGGCTGTTGGTATCCTTGTGTGTTTTGTTATTTGGACTGTGAGCTTATTTCTTGATTGCTTTAACTTTGAGAATTCTTTGAGATTCCACAGGATATGTGGTGGTTTCTGTAGGTTGCTTGGAGCGTTACCAACTTGAAAATATTGATAATACATTCTTCTCTTGAGGATTTCATATAACATAGCTTGAATTCTGGCCACACATTTGTGTGAAAGAAAATGTTCTTTTTCTGAGTAAGAAACTCAGAGCCATGGTCAGTGTGGACAGCTTTACTACTTCCCGTCCTGTACAGTGAGTGTTTTTCTTGCTCACGTTTAGGCTGATAGAGCCTGGTGAGATTTAATGGCGTTGAGGGAAGGCTCTTACTAGTTCTCTTTATCCCAGACTTTGTCTTTTGCTCCTGGATCTTAGAATGCCTAAAATAAGATCAGGGTTCCCAGGACTGGATTTGATAGCTATCCACCTCAGTCATTCAGAAAGATTATTCCGTATTTTAACTAGTATTTTTTGTTGTTTATGATGGGAGTAGTCATTCTGGGAATCTGATCTTCTAAATGAAAGACAGTTTATAAATTTTCTATCTAGCAAAAGATGTGTATCAAATTCAGTTTCTGGGGTTCCTGTGAATTCACACATTTTTCTGCCCCTTTACTGAAGAAATAATTTTTCTAAAATATACCAGTCACTTTTTTTTTTTCTGGCGGGGGGGGATGGTAGTGGTGAAGTGTTCTTTGCAAGTAGGTTAGACAGTGAGATGGACTGCACTCAACTCGTGTTCAAATAATCTAGTGAATAATGTATATCCTTAGGACATCTTGCTTAATGAACGTTTACTTTCCTAAAGCTGTTTGGGAAATATTTTCTTAGGAGAGAATAGTCACAGAGGCGTGTCATTTTTTTTTTTGAGACTGGATTTTGCTTTTTTGCTCATGCTGGAGTGCAGTGGCACAATCATAGCCTGCTGGGACACAGCCTTGAACTTCTGGGATCAATTTATCCCGCATTAGCCTCCCAAGTAGCTGGGACTTACAGGGACAAGCCCCGACATCTGGCCAATATGTATTTTGTAATCAGATTTCTGGATTTAATTAAGTATACTGTGTACAAATGTATCATAATAATGTTTTCTTTTAAAAATATTTACAGTGTAAGTATGCAAGACCTAAGAGCTCAAGTGACTAGTGGTCTCCTACCGTTTCCAGAAGTGACTGTTCAAGCGCTTGACGAAGACGAAATAACATTAGAATCTGTGCTTCGTGGAAAGTTTGCTGCAGGTAAAAATAATGTTGTCAAACATATAATACAATTGATTTGTAAGATAAATAATAAGTATATATTGTATTTTCTTTATGTGGAAGAAGAAAAAGCAGAACCTGAGATCTACAGTTACATGTATAACATCTATAAGCTCTTGAACACATTATCAGTAAACCTCTGATTGGGGGGTTATAGTTAATTTTTCCTTATTGAAAATCCCATATATTTCCTGTTGTAGTATTATCTGTGTTTGGAAAGTAGAAATAACATGCCCGTAGGTTTTCTTGATAATTAGGAAATTTTATTGTTGATGAATTTGGATTAGAACCTGAATAGTGTCATAAGTAGAAATCTAGGGCCCTTGGTAGTAAAAAATTTCCAGAAAATCTCATTTTCTAATTTCATTCACCTGAACAAGATCTTAATATGTAATTTAGATTGTGTAATACATCAGACCATACTAAAGAAGCCTTCTCTTATAGATCTTGGTCTAATAAAGGATACTACAGAAGACTGCTGAAAATAAGGTTCATAGCCATCTTCCCAGCAGGCAGACAGTAAAGCATATGTATTAGTCATTTTCTGTTTACAGTGCTATTCTCTTGAATGTTAAAAGGAGCAACAGTACTTTCTAGATGCCGGGCATTGTATAATGACTTCTCATTGGAGTAGGTATAAAACTTTTCTAAATAGCCACTGTTCTGTGTATCTGAGAATGAAATAGTTTATCTGATCCCAGTTACACAGATAAGTATCATAAAGGAGCTTGGAACCGCCTGGCATTCTCAGACCCCACACTGCCATGCTACTTTCTTAAACTGTGGCCTCCCTTAGCTGTAAACTTACATATCCAACTTGGATGCTTGATGGATATCGCAAATTTAGAAATAAAAGTTATCATTCATCTGGTTGTTCAAGCAAAAATTCTGGGTCTGTTCTTGATTGTCTTTTACTCACCTTCCTCTGTGTAGTTCATCAGCAAGCAAATCCAGTTAGTTCTACCCTAATATGAAACTCCAGTCAACCCACTTTTCTCTGTCTAGTCACTAGGCAGGTGTCGTCTTTTGCGTGCTGCTACTCTGTGCTTCTCCTTGTCCATTCTTTGCTTAGCACCTGGAGTAACATTTAAAAACATACCCAAATCACATAGTTACTGACTTGGTTTAAACCCTCCAGTGACTTTATACATTGCAGGCAGAGTAAAATCCAAACATGACTAGTAGGCAGAAAAGAGGTTCTGATATTTCTTATTGTTATGCTAGTTATATGTTAATTTCTCAACTGGACTGTGAACTCTTTAGGGCTAGAATAATGTGTTATATGTTATAACCGCCATAGCTCCTAGTTTAAATCGTTTAAGGTATAATATAGTAGTTAAAGCATGAGTTTTGGAGTTAAACAGACTTGAGATCTCCTTTTGGCTGTGCTGCTTTTTGACTTTGGACAGGTTAAACTGTATTAAGGTGTAGCTGCCTTATTGCTATATTGAGGTGTGATAAGGAATAGATGAAATAATGTATTCAAGCACATACCGTGGTGACTTATTGAATGACTGTTACTATTACAATGATAGCACTTGATTTGTTTTACTAAGTTGAGGATCACTGTGTTGTATAAATGCTTAGATTTCATGGTGAACATATATTTATATGTAAATGAGCTAACTGCTATTTGTTGGTATATACAATATTAAAATAAGCAATTTTTTTTCATCTAGGGAAAAATGGACTTGCCTGCTTGGCTTGTGGTCCACAACTTGAGGTAGTAAACTCTATGACAGGAGAGCGGTTGTCTGCCTACAGATTCAGTGGAGTGAATGAACAGCCTCCTGTAGTTTTAGCTGTGAAAGAGTTCTCTTGGCAGAAGAGAACTGGATTTTTAATAGGATTGGAAGAAGCAGAAGGGAGTGTTCTCTGTCTCTATGACCTTGGAATATCAAAAGTAGTAAAAGCAGTTGTTCTTCCTGGAAGGGTAGGTACCGTTTAAGATACCTGGACATTCTCTTTCAAAACTGAACGCCTGCTGGTTATACATATATGTTTACTTTGTGAAATTTCATTGACCCACAGCATTTATAAACTTGTGTATTTTTATGTAAATGTGTTACTCATAGGTAAAGTGTTTAGAATAAAAATGAGTCTAAAAAATGATATGTTATTCAAGGAACCTAACATTTAAAATGTAACTTATTAGTTAAAACATTCCACAGTAAAAATAGCAATGACATCTAATGTTCTGATAGTCTTTTTTTGTGACAAGTATCATCTAAATCTTGTTCTTACCTCCAGTTGTGTTCTATGAGGACACTCAAAGTTTATAAAAATGTATTCATTGCTATGCAATTTTTAAAATGTTATTTCCTTTTGAGACTATAATCTTGGAGCATTATGGAAAATATATGCTAGATTCTCAAGATAAATAAATTGAACTTGGCCTGTGCTTTTAAAGAGCTTATAGTCTAGTGAGAGAAGGTGAATGAATAAGATTATAGCATAAATATAATGAATACTTTGATAGATGCAAGTACTTGGAACATGTAGAATGGATAATTTCTAAAGAGTTGGACATTTTAAAGAGCCTGGCATGGAAAAATAATAGTACATGGAACATTTGGGAAACTGGACTTAATTAAAATGGCTGAAGAGGAGTAAGGGGAAGGAAAAAGTAGGGGCAGAAACGGTGGGTGAGGATTCAAATTGTGAATGGCCTTGTTTGTAATTAGGGACTCCTTTGCAAAGTAATTTCTTTTCTCTCTCTCTCTTTTTTTTTTTTTGATACGGAGTCTCGCCTTTGTTGCCTGAGCCTAGAGTGCAGTGTTGCAGTCTCGGCTGACTGCAGCCTCTGCCTCCTGGGTTCAAGCGATTCTCCTGCCTCAGCCTCCCAAGTAGCTGGGAGTACAGGCTCCCACCACTATGCCTAGTGAAGTTTTTGTATTTTTAGCAGAGACAGGGTTTTACCACGTTGGTCAGGCTGGTCTCAAACTCCTGACCTTGTGATTCGCCCGCCTCAGCCTCCCAAAGTGCTGGCATTACAGGCATGAGCCACCATGTGTGGTCAATATCACTCTTTTAAGGTTAGACCTCTTCAGTCTTTTAGGGTATAAAGAGGACTTAAAACACCTTTTTTGTAGATGACGGGTTGATGGGGTGCAGCAAACCACCATGGCACATGTATACCTATGTAACAGACCTGCATGTTCTGCTTGTGTACCCCAGAACTTGAAGTATAATAAAAAATAACTTAAATCATCTTTTTATTTGTTTTTTAAAGAGTAAACAGTAAAATTTTCTGGAATGATTAGTTTTTACTCTTAGGAGAAGAGGCTATATAATCCTACAGTAGCTGTTTAAGAGCTTTAAAGTGAGAACAGTTTAGGTTTGAGTTTTATGTTTAATGATTTTATGGCTTGAATAACTAGACTAACTTTCTAAGCCTTGGGTTATTTCATCTTTAAGGAGAGATACTCACACATAGTCTACTATCAAAGCATTGTCATGAGCATTAAACTAACCAGTTAACACAATGCCTGGCATATAGAAGCTCTCAGTAAACATCAATTGTTAGTCCAACTGCATGATTCTTATATATTGAATAGTATTATAATTCCTAATATATCTGAAGATTACATTATTCAGATCATAAGTATTAAATGCAAATTTATTCTATATTTAATAATGCTTAAATCCATTACAACTGATAACCTGCTTTAACTTGTTTATTGTGGTGTTAATTGTATTTTCTCGCTTTGCAGAAGAAAAGCAAGTTAGGTATTATGTTTTCTAGGTAACAGCTGTTGAACCTATAATTAATCATGGAGGAGCCAGTGCAAGCACTCAGCATTTACATCCAAGTCTGCGATGGCTTTTTGGAGTGGCAGCTGTGGTAACTGACGTTGGACAGATCCTTCTTATTGACCTATGTTTGGATGACTTGTCATACAATAAAAATGAAGTTGACGCATCAGGTAATCAGTTCTTTACTTGAAACCAAAAATTAAGCACCTGGATATTCTGATGCAGTATTTTTTAAAGTAGCGAAAATCTTTTATAGCAGCTGGAGTAAAATAAAAGATACTTTCCTGTCTGTTGAAAAAGGGTATTTTAAAATCTTTTTTCTTTTATTGTTTGAATCTGAGCACAGTGGATACTTCTTGCCTAAGATACTGTTTTGTTGATCAAGTGTTGTTATGTTCTCAACTAGGCCTTGAGAAAGGTAGTGATAACTGATTTCATTCGGTTCCATGTATATACCTGAATAAGATCTATTTTTTTTTTTTAAGACGGGTTTCACCATGTTGGTCAGGCTGGTCTTGAACTCCTGACCTCAGGTGATCCGCCCACCTTGGCCTCCAAACTGCTTGGATTACAAGTGTGAACCACCATGCCTGGCCAAGATCTATTCTGGAATAAGGGCTAAATATAAGAAATCTTCATTCTTATCAACCAGTATGAAATTATCCTGCAATGTAGGATCTAATATAGTGTTTTTGACATATTGTTTATGTTTCTGTGGTAACACCAAGATAGAAATAAAATAATAGGAAATAACAGAGTGATTGAAAGTCTTTCTTACAAAGTAATACCTAAAATAGAAGTAATGCTCTTTAGATTCAAAAAAAAGAAACAATTTTTCTCCTTTAAATGTTTATATTTATAAAATTAGGTTTTTTTCACGTGCTTTCGGTTTTTAAAAATGACACTCTGGTTTATGTAGAAAGGAAGAGCTAACCTAAAAATGTGTATTTTACTCTTAATTTTTAGAAAAGGACTATTTGACCCTGAAAAAATTTTGACCTTGACTTTGTGAGGACATTCTTGGTTTTTAAGGCTAGAATATCAGTGTAGCTTTTTTTATTTATCGATCAGCTCAGAAATAGATACAAACTGTCAATATTTTATCTAGTTTATAATGTACATAACTAATAAAAATTATCAGTGTATTAAAAAATTGATTAAAACTGCTATTGGTGGCTGGGCATAGTGGCTCACGTCTATAACCCCAGCACTTTCAGAGGCCAAGGCGGGCAGATCACTTGAGGTCAGGAGTTCAAGACCAGCCTGGCCAAAATGGTGAAACCTTGTCTTTACTAAAAATACCAAAATTAGCCTGGCATGGTAGTGTTTGCCCATCCCAGCTACTCGGGAGGCTAAGGCGCAGGAGAATCGCTTGAACCAGGAGGTGGAAGTTGCAGTGAGCTGAGATTACACCACTCTACTCCAGCCTGGGTGACCAAGCGATACTCAGTCTCAAAAAAATATAAAAATAAAAACTATACCTAACAAGAAATGGAAGGGCCAAAATCATCTGAAGAAAAATAGGCAAAATCAAACCTGAAAAAATTAGATTTGGCAGAAATAATGGTCACACATGCACGTAAAAAAAATCTTCATAGATAGAAGCTATACCTTAAAATTTGATATGTATACAAACCTGGTTAATAAAATTTTTGCATGATGTTTAAATGAAAATAATTGATTAGCAAAAACAATAAAAATGAATTTGTAGACTATTAGAAATGGTTTGACTGCTCTTTATAGAAGATTGATCAAAGAATTAAGTAGGCTTGCTGGGCTTTTGTTTCAGAGTGTATTTTGTGAATAGTTTAGGTGTAAGGCTAATTACAGTGCTTATATTCATAATGAAAATTCCCTTCAAGTCAATATGGTAGCGTTAAAACATTTCGGAGGCTGAAAATCAGTAGGTCCCCAAGGATAATTATATAACGAAGGTCTATGGATTGTGATCAGAACCATTTCCCAATTTTGACAATTAGGAAGCAGTTGAATTTTATAGCACAAAAAATTAAGCTTTTGTTTACAGAAGTAATTTATGATTACAACTGTTGAGGCTTCACTGAAGTACACCAAGATTGAGGAAACGAAGTTCCAAACAAACAGTATAATTAGTTCTGCAATTTCCCCAAACTTAATCGGTTTTCTTATATATCTTTCCACATCAGAACACAGAGTCTACCCGTTTCTTTTGAGTAAGTTTGTAGTATCCCATTGTGTGAACTGCTGATTGTGGCAAAATCTGATCACTTGGTCTCTGAAAAAGACATCAGAAGCAGAAGTGATTTGGGGGTTGGGGGGGTCTGCTCTAGGACAGTGTGATACGTTTTCCCCCTTTACAAAACAATGAGAAAATCTGCTCTTGCACAGTAGTTATATTAATATATGGGTCTGAATTTTTTCTTTTTTTGTTGAAGATTTGAGAAATCTTCAGATAGAAGAATACAAGAGTTCCTATATTGCCATCACCCAAATTCAAGTTAATTTCAACATTTACCATACGTGTGTCTGTTTGATTCATTCCTCTTTCCTCCTTTACCTCTTTTCCTCTATGTTAGTTTAAAGCAAATAGGGATATTTTATTACATAGTCATAATGCCATTAATTCCTAACATTAATGACACTTCTTTGGTATAGTCTGATATCTAGTCTATAATCAAATTGATGTGATTATTCAAAGCATCTTTTTACATTTGGATTGTTTGGATTGGAAATCAAACACAGTCTGCACATTAATTACATTTGACAGTTATGTCTCAAGTCTCCTTGAATGTACAATGTACGGCAATCCTCTTTCTGTCCTCTCTGTTTCTATTTTTAGTACCGTTGACTTGCTGAAGAAGTTATTTCATAGAATGTTCCATATTTTGGAATTAACTGTGGTTTCATGTGATATCATTTATATTTTCGATCTTCTGCAAATGTAAATTAGCTCTGGTTATAGACTAAGGTTTAACATTTTGTCAAGGTACTTTGGAAGTGCTGAATACTTCATATTGTATCACATCAGGAGACAGTGTCTAGTTGTTTCAGTTAGTGATCAGTGGATTGATGTGATGACAGCATGATTCATCCTTTTCAGAGTCTCTCATCAGCTTTTAAACTAGTGGTTCTCAATGAGTGGTGGGTGGGGGTGAATTTTGTCCTCCAGGAGATGTTTGGCAATGTTAGAAGACATTTTTGATCGTTACTGCTAGAGGGAGATCGTGCTACTTGCTACTAGTAGTTAAGAGACTAATGATGTAGCTTAGTGTCCTAGCGTGTACAGGATAGCCCTCGGGGTAGTACCTCCTTATCTGTGAGGGATACTTTTGAGACCCCCAGTGGAAGCCTGAACCACAGATAGTACTGAACCCTGTACACATTATGATTTTTCCGTAAGTCAAGAACTTTCACCATTTCATTTAAAGGAAGCACTTTATAGCTTCTCTTTGGTATATCTGAATTGCCTCCATGACTACTCCTGTGCTTTGGGGCTGTTGTTAAGTCAAATGAGTGTTACGTGAACACAAGCACTGCAGTATACTGTGACAGTTGATCTGATAGCCAAGATGGCCACTGAGGGTGGCATATACATAAGGATACACTGGACAGAGGGATGTAATGTCTCTGATGGTAGCAGATTTCATCACATCATTCAGAGCAGCATGCATTTTAAAACTTAGGAATTTTTTTATTTATAGAATTTTCTGTTTAATGTTTTTGGACTGTGGTTTACTATAGGTGACTGAAACTGGACAGCAAAACTGCAGATAATGGGAGTGAATACTGTAATGCCAAAATTGCAAATACTTTCAACTAATTGTTTCCTTAATTAAGATTCTTGGATAAGTCACTTATTTCATTAAGGGCTGCAAAATGATGATTTTTATGTTCTGTCAGTGTAAAGAATAATTTTCTCATTAAGTAGGGCTTTTTGGTCACTCTGAAACAATGTGTACAGAACAGGCAGGATAAGTTTATTATTTCGTAAGTACTAATTTTCAGTTAAGTGGGTGATATCAAGTTACTTCCAATAGTTCAATATAAGGTCTTTTGTAGGTGGGGAGGGTAGGCTTCTCCCTCACCCCACACCCCTTTTTGAGGGTTAACATATTTAATGTGTTTCATTCATTTTAATTGTTTTTGATGCCCAAAATGTCCTGTCTTTGGTAATGAGAGCCCCTTCATGTTGTCAATACATTCCCTTTCATCTGTGATAGCTTCCTAGATTACTAGCATAAGATGTACCAGGCTCATTTTATGTATTTTCCTCCCCCGACCTGGAGTCAGCCATTGCTCCAGGAAAGTATTAAGGTAGTAGTTCTAACTTTCAATAAAGAAATAATCAGTTTTATTTATTATTGTTAACCATAAAAAAATTCTGCCTTTGATAATATTTGAGATGTACTGAGAGAATTTTTTTTTTTTTTTTGAGGCAGAGTCTCACTCTGTTGCGCAGTAGTGCAATCTTTGCACACCGCCTCCTGGGTTCAACCTCCGCCTCCTGGGTTCAAGCAGTTCTCCCGCCTCAGCCTCCTGAGCAGCTGGGACTACAGGCACGTGCCACCATGCCCAGCTAATTTTTTGTATTTTTAGTAGAGATGGGGTTTCACCATGTTGGCCAGGATGGTCTTGATCTCCTGACCCTCATGATCCACCTGACTCAGTCTCCCAAAGTGCTGGGATAACAGGCGTGAGCCACTTCACCTGGCTAGAGAATTTTTAAAAATTACATAATTAAATGCATTTTTAAAATTTTAGCATTTAAATAGTTAAAGATGGCAGTTTTCTAGTTTAACATGCTTTTGTTATCATTAAACTTTTAATTTCAGTTAACTTCATTTAACTCAGTTGACTTCATTTGTAGCTTGAATAATGGATGACACATTTGTTTTTAATGCTGTTTTTAGTTTTTTAACCTCGTTTGTCTAATTTGTGTTTTTAGATCTTGAAGTTCTAACTGGTATCCCAGCTGAAGTACCACTCATTAGAGAAAGTGTGATGAGAGAAGGGCGCCATCTGTGTTTCCAGTTAGTAAGCCCAACAGGAACAGCCATTTCAACTCTTTGTTACATCAACAGGACAAATCAGCTTGCTGTAGGTTTTTCTGATGGCTATCTAGCACTTTGGAACATGAAAAGCATGAAGAGAGAGTAAGTGTAACTTTTACCCTTGTTTGATTATAGGTAGTTTCTTTTTGCATATAGCTTGTGTGCAGTTACTAATATTTGAAAATTAGCATAATGAGAAAAAGGTAGGCAGATTAATGATTGAATGATTGAATATGACTAATTTTTCATGGCATTAAATGAATTTGAATACCATAAAGGAGTGACTTAGCACATGAATTTAGCTTGATTTTTTTTTTTTTCAGTGTTTACTTAAAAGGCATTATAGTCATTGTGTTTAATAACATGGTAGTAAAGCATGACTTTGTAACTTTACAATGTTTTGGGAAACAACAGACCTATAAGAAGGATGGCTCATAAAATTATACTGCATTTTGATAATGCCCTTTAAATATTTAGATACATAAATACTTACCATTGTATTATAGTTGTCTGCAATATTCAATACAGTAACATGCTATACAGGTTAGTAGACTAGGAACAACAGGCTATTCCATCTAGCCTAGGTATATAGTAGGCAATACCATCTAGGTTTGTGTTACCAGACCGTATGATGTTCGCACAATGACTGAATCCCTAACGAGCATTTCTCAGAACAGATTCCCTGTTGTTAAGTGACACATGACTGTGTTTGTATAGTATGAGTTCTTTCAGAAGTACCTTTCCAATAATTATCTATGGAAAGTAACAGCTTAAAAAAGTATTCTCGGTTGAGAGAAAAAGATTTTTAAAAATCAAAATTACAAAATACTTGGCATTTCCAATTTTTTATGCTTTCAAAAAGTCCCAAAAATGTAATTTTATTGATACGTTGTAGCTAAGTTAATTTTTGTTAAGAGTTAAGTAGATGCCTGTTTGGCACTTACGTCAGTTTATTTGTTTCTTCTTTTTTCCTGAGGCATAATGGTATGTTTTCTTGAGTAATTTATTTTATAGGAAGTGCATCTCAACTCTCTTTGCTGTTATCCTTTTATCAGCTCTTGTCTTTGAATTTGCTTCTAAAGAAATACCTGGAGTACCTGGCTTCTACAGCAGTGCTTTCTTTAACACTATCATGTCTTAGGCAGTTTTTGCTTTTTTAGGAGTTTATGGGAACTCTTCAGTTTCTAACTCATCTTCTGTTGTAGTAGTGGGGAAACTGATGCTAAACCCAAGCAGCTAAAAAGTATTATGGCAGTGTCTCATCTCTTTGTAGGGTACCTTTTGTGGGTGAGCAATTTGTAGTGGTGTACATTGAATATGTCCCTTAGGACCAGTTTACACATACCTAAATGCATACACTTTAGTAATTCTGACTCTTCCCAGTTCTGTCCGTGGGGGATGGGTGCCATGACTGTAGTCTTGATGTCTTGGCCCGTGTGCATTTTTGCAGATGAGATGACTTGGCTGTGCCTCACAGATCGTTTATTTTGGGGGATTGTATGAACAGTTGGTTGCTTAACCCAAATTCTTATTTGATGTGCCTTTTTTCCTTTCTATAAAATAACTTAAAAATATGAAATGTACTAATTTGTCTGTTTCAGATATTACGTACAGTTGGAAAGTGGAAGGGTTCCTGTATATGCTGTCACTTTTCAGGAACCTGAGAATGATCCTCGTAATTGCTGTTATTTGTGGGCTGTTCAGTCTACACAAGATAGGTAGGTCTGATATATATGATTTTTAAAAATTAGTCAAAAATAGAACAGGTTTTAATTTCTCTTGGAAAACTTTGCACTTACGTAGTCTTTTTTAGTGAAGACAATTCTTTCAGTGAAGTAGTGAGTTGTAGTTGAAGTTGTTTTAAAAGTTAAATGTTGTTTCTACATGCTTGAATAATTCTGAGATATCAGAAGAAATTGTGCTTAACTTACTTACATGTTTTTCACAGAATGAGAGAACGCTCCAAGTACGCTATTCTTTTGTTCTTAGTCTCAGTTCCCTGCTCTCTCATTCTTTTAAGTATACTTGGAGATTGAGAACAAGAGAGCTAGGTACTCAGCAAAGGACTGAGGAGCGAATAGTGTGGTGTGAGGAACTTTAGGAAGGTGTGATATGCTAGAAGCCAAGTAAAATAATTAAGAACTAGTAATAGGAGTTATTAAAAGGGATCAACTAGTAATAAGATTCACATTCAGATGATGTGGTTCTGTAATCTGTGCTCTTAACACTTACTGCATGCTTCATGCTTGAGTACTGCAGGGTTGATTTAGTATCTTCACTTTGTGTCCTTATTGTATAGGCCTCCTCTTCATGGTCCTAGGCAACATCCACATTTAAAAAAAATTTTTCCCCACCCTTCCCCCAACCGCCTTTTCCTCTCCCTACACTCCCCACTTTAAACATCTACATTTTAAGTAAAAGAATACCAAGATGAAGGAAGAGACCAGGACAAAGGCACAAAGGACATTTTGTCCATTAAGGAAGGCTCTCTGAGGTTACCATGGGATAATTCTCTTTACATCTGGCCACAACTGTACTTCAGGGCTACTGCACCTAGCTGCAAAGGAAGCTGGAAATGTGGAACTTCAGGCAGCCATGTGTCTAGAGTACACCCATTGAGAAAGGAGTATTTAAGAAAGAATATTTGAGTAGTCAGTCTTTGCCACTTAAGATATCACCTACAGGATGCAAACAGCATCAATTTAGTTGATTAGAATTAATAAAAAATAAAAATCAGTTATTTCAAAGGATTACATTTTATGAAAACAACCAAATAATACTAAATTCTTCACAGTGATCTTAGTTTTGTCACATGCACTCAACATTGTAAGCAAACTAAACTCACTTGGACAGTAAGAGATGTTTAATGTATTAATATATTTAGTGCATTTTGGTTAATTTCTGTTTCAGTGAAGGGGATGTTTTGAGTTTGCATCTGCTGCAACTGGCCTTTGGTACTAGGAAGTGTTTGGCATCAGGACAAATCTTATATGAGGTAAATGGCCATTGTACTACGGGTTTATATTACCATTTGGTTGTTTTTCTATTTTAAATGTGCTGTCTTTGTTTCAAGATATTGAAAAACTATTCTTATATCCAAGTTAATATCGTATTCATAATATAGTAGTAGTAGTATTGTTAGAGATCTTCTTTTATCTCTAGATCAGAATATCCAATAGATTAGAGATCTGTTTTACCTATTTACCAAGGTAGCATTATTAACTTCTTATGTATTATTTTCCTCTACAGTGAGGGGACTGGAGTAGACTCAGGCTTGTGGCTTAATTGATACCCAGGAAAAATAATTCGACTTCCTTACTCTAACATAGCAAGCATTAAGCCATGGGGTGATTTTTATAAGAGGGTATATGCATCTAGACTTTTAGATGGCTACCTGTTTTTCTGGCTGAATTCCTGAGGAGGTAGTGGGGGTGCTGCTAGTAGCCGTATTTTGTACACCCTCACATACCTGTCTCTAGAACTGACTTTTCTTAACCTAATGTTTGAGGGGTATATAAATGGGTTTCAGGGAATCCATAAACTCCCTGAATTATGTATGGCATTTTTATGATGATGCATTGTTATGGGGGAAATCTCATAGCCTTTTGTCAGATTCCTAAAAGTATCAGCTAAAAAAAAAGGTCTAAGAACTATTCTAGAACTAAAAAAAAAAGTCTAAGAACTATTCTAGAGTTTAAAAAAGGTCTAAGAACTATTCTAAGAATTTCTGTGAGAACACAGATATAGGATTGCTGGTCTGGGATGTATGCATGTATAATTTAGATAGTTGTTCCAGTTTATCTATCAACCAGTAGTGCATGAGAGCTTTTGTGTCTAATAACACCTTTAGAAGACTTGTTGGTAATTATTTTTGAGAGACTAAATCTCACTTTTTATTTTAAAGTATGTAAAATTTTAGAGCCTTTTCCTATGATTTGTTCTCTTCAGTCTAAAATTGTTTTCTTTGTATTGTGTGAACAGTCTTTAAATTTGGAGAACATTTAATTTTAGAATGGCCTTTTGCCTAGAATCAGATTAATATTTGTGTGCATTTTATGTTATAGGGGTTAGAGTACTGTGAAGAAAGATACACTCTGGACCTGACAGGTGGCATGTTTCCTTTGAGGGGACAGACGAGTAATACCAAATTGTTGGGATGCCAGAGTATAGAGAAATTTCGATCTCACGGTGACAGGGAGGAAGGCATGAATGAAGGTTAGTTAAAGTACTCTTAATTTTGTCATGTGAAGGCTTGATTTAAGATTTATGACAGGTATTTTTTCTAGATTTCATACTCCTGGCAGTTAAGAAAATTAGTAATTACAGAATTTATTCAGATCTATATGAGATACTAGATATTTCTTGCTCCCCAGATTGCTATGCAGAAGTAAAAAACAAAATAGGTTAGGGGAATGAAGGACCCTTTTATTTAATCTAGTTCTCAAAACAGACAGGCATAGGTGATCACTAGTCTGAGCTAGTGTGACTAGTCTTTGAATAATGTTTTCCTGTGTATTGTTTGAGCCATTTGTGGCACACGAGCCTTGGTTGTCTTGAATGTTTTCTGTTACCTTTAGTGTCATCGCTTTTTCCAGGATAGTAAAATTTGCATCTGTTTTTTAAGCCGGCATTATCATCTAGCAGCCCTATCACTAGCCATGACCTTTGACATTTCAGAACCCTGTTTCTCCATCTGTAAGTGGGATAATGCAGTTAGACCTTTGGCAAAGGGTAGTTGTGAGGATTAAATGAAATAGCATGATAGGCTCATTCCATTCCAGAAGTGCTCACCAGGGCCCTGGTTGTATTTGTGTTCTTACTGGAATCCACTGTTACAGTGGCTTTACCCACAGATGTCCTCTTTGCTGGGGTCTGTATCTGTACTTCTGATTCAGTTTTCAGATCCAGTTAAACATGTGAAAAACAACTTGTCATGAGCTTGCATCTTTTTAAAATTTTTATTTATTTATTTAGAGACAGGGTCTCACTTTTGCCCAGGTCAGAGTGTGGTGGCACGATCTTGGCTCACTACAGCCTTGACCTCTGGGCTCAGGCAATTCTCCCATCTCAGCCTCCCAAGTAACTGGGACTAAAGACACACCCCACCACACCTTGCTAATTTTTTGTTTTTGAGACAGGATCTCACTGTCACCCAGGCTGCAGTGCGGTGGAGCGATCTTGGCTCACTGCAACCTCCACCTCCCAGGTTAAAGTGATCCTTCTACCTCAGCCTCCTGAGTACCTGGGACTACAGCTGCATGCCACCATGCCTGGCTAATTTTTGTTTTTGTTTTTCTTTTTTTTCTGTAGAGATGAGGTTTTGCTGTGTTGCCAGGGCTGGTCCCAAATTTCTGGGCTCAGTTGATCTGCCCACCTTGGCCTTCCAAATTGCTGGGATTATAAGTGTGAGCCACTGTACCTGGCCATGCTCTCTCTCATTCCCCATTCTTTCTATTATAGTAGTGTTTCAGGTTTTTACTTTCTTCTCCTGTTGATGTCTCTGCTCTATTCCTGTCTTTCCATTCCGCAGGCACTGTCCAAGCACTTGTCTTTTTCCCTCTTTGCCGTGTGACTAGATAAGTCCTTCTCAACTAAGGTTCATCTAAATAACTAAAGCCTTAATGCCCAAAGGCTTCCATTTTAAGTAGTGAATTAAATTCTCTAGTACTAGCTCTGTATCATCTTTGGCAGAGAGACTGTTCATTCAAATCATTTTCCACTTTCTGCTTCTAATACCTCAGCGTTGCTCAAGTATTAACTGAAAACAAGGATAGAACTTCTGATGAGTGAGTACTTTTTAATAAGATCTTAAAGTTGAGAAACAGTCCAGATGCAAGCAAATGAATGTAGTCTTATATACAAATGATAGAAATGCATTTTGATGAATCAAATGAAATATGAATTAAACCTCTTAATTTATGAGAAAATCTCACTACAATTCTGTTGAGGTGATTTTACTTAAGAGATTCTTTATTCTATTTTAAAAAATTATCTTTTTTTCTTTCAGCTCTGTCTCCTGACACTAGTGTTTCAGTCTTTACCTGGCAGGTGAATATATATGGACAAGGAAAGCCTTCTATTTATTTGGGGCTTTTCGATATAAATCGTTGGTATCATGCACAAATGCCAGATTCGTTAAGGTATGATTCTTTTTCTTTTTTTTCCTCTCTCTCTCATCTCTCTGGTATTTGTATGTCTAGCTGATCAATGACTTAGTAATGTTTAAATTTTTCTTTTAGGTCAGGAGAACATCTACATAATTGTTCTTATTTTGCACTGTGGTCATTGGAGTCTGTTGTAAGTTGGACTTCTCCACATGACATCTTGGATATATTAGTACATGAGAGAAGTTTAAATCGAGGAGTGCCTCCTTCATATCCACCTCCTGAGCAGTTTTTTAATCCAAGTACTTATAATTTTGGTATGTATTTCCTTAACATTACCTTTTGTATGCACAAAAGTACATAATAGTATACATTTTGTAGTTTATACATTTAGTGTTATCTATTTATATCTCACTGTTAGTTAACATATGGATAACTTAGGAAACATACATGCACACGAGAAATTTGGTATTTATATGTTTTATAAATGAATTATGACTTATTTTGAACTTGCTAGGAAAGGTATTAACTATTTCACATCTGGTACATTTTGTAATAGTTTTTATTTTTTTTTTTTTTTGCTGTGTTTCTCAGCTATGCTTGGAGTTTTGGGGTTTTGTTTTTTGCTTTATTATTGTTGTTTTGCTGTGTAATAGGTTTGTTATCTATTCTTAGGATGAAAATACCTAGAAAAGTTTATTTAAAGATTTATTACATGTAATAATTTGACACCTTGTGTTGCAGTCTGTTGTTTGGATAAATTTTGTTCTGTTAATGCCATTTTAAATATTTGTAAGTGGATTATTTTTTAAATCTTTTTTTTTTTTTTTTAGATGCCACTTGTTTGTTAAACTCAGGAGTTCTTCATGTAACTTGTACTGGCTTTCAGAAGGAGGTAGGTAACAAATAGTGATTTCTTGAACTGAAGTCAGATCTTGGAATATAGTTGATTTATGGAGTTAAGTTTTAGTTAGTTATACTGACAATTTTTTCAGCTTATATGGTAGTTTCTGCTAGGTTTATGAGATTAGCAACTAGTAGTATCAGTTACTAATGACAACCTGCCAGAAGACGTGTTGAATGTTTCTAGCAGGTAATTTATGTGGATGGTAATTTAACTGCTTGAACCTCAAACTTTGTCTCCTCAGAAAGCTTATGAGGAAATTAAGTAATACGAAGAAGGAACCTAGCACAGTGATATAGTGCCTGGCACAGGAACAAAGAAACAAAAGGATGTTGAAAAATGGTTGTTTTTTTTTGTTTGTTTTGTTTTGTTTTGTTTTTTGAGATAGAGTTTCACTCTTGTTGACCAGGCTGGAGTGCACTGGCATGATCTTGGCTCACTGCAACTTCTGCCTCCCAGGTTCAAGCGATTCTCCTGTCTCTGCCTCCTGAGTACCTGGAATTACAGACGCCTGCCACCACACCCGGCTAATTTTTTCTATTTTTAGTAGAGACAGGGTTTCACCATGTTGGCCAGGCTGGTCTCAAATTCTTGATCTCAGGTGATCCACCTGCCTCAGCCTCTCAAAGTGTTGGGATTATAAGGGTGAGCCACAGCACCTGTCCTGAAAAATCCTTTTCTAGGGAAGCATGGTGTGGCAGACCTTTTCTTTCATAATCAGCTGGATGTGGATGAATGCTCAATTTATACTTTGTAGCAGATCTCATTTACATTAGGTAAAGAGGAATAGACTGCAGGAGCTTTTTCTCTGTGTGCGTCAGTTTAGTCGAGATGTCACCAAATCTGTCAGCTTTAGAGAAGATAACAGGGTTATACAGTTCATAAAAATACATAAGCTATCTTTTGCTAATAGTATCATCATTCGCAACTAGCAAGCATTAGTTAAGCTTGAGAACCTGTGAACTCTGTTCCTTGAAAGGAAATATAATCTTTTATAATTTCCATTTGCTGTCTTTAAATTGTATGTGTAATTTATGAATCTTAAATTTGATGATTCAGATTGAGGATTGATTGATTGATATCTTACTAATTTATCTGTTACAGACTTTGACGTTTTTAAAGAAATCAGGACCATCTCTCAATGAAGTCATTCCTGATGGTTATAATCGATGTCTTGTAGCTGGTCTTCTTTCCCCAAGATTTGTTGATATTCAGCCTTCCAGTTTAAGCCAAGTGAGATGATTTTTAACTCTACTGTTTCTTTCTCTTGGATCATGTTAATTAGCTTTCTGTTATAATAAAAATGTATTAGATAATTTCTGCAAAAGTAGATGAAGAAGTGTAATGCTGACTCTGGGTGATCAGTAGTTGGAGTCTTGGGTTTGTCTTAAAATTCCTACTCTTAATACCCAGTAGACCATAACTTGGCCGCAGGTTCACTTAGCTGTGTAGAAGGATATAGGACAGGAAACACATCGTGGCTGCATCAGGCTGGAATGCAGTGGCATGGTCATGGTGCAGTAGTGGCTCACTGCAACCTCCAACCTCCTGGGTTCAAGCGATTCTCTTGCCTCAGCCTCCTAAGTAGCTGAAACTACGGGTGTCTGCCACCACATCCGGCTAATTTTTTATTTTTGGTAGAGATGAAGTTTCCCCATGTTGGTCAGGCTGGTCTCAAACTCCTGACGTCAAGTGATCTGCTTGCCTTGGCCTCCCAAAGTTCTGGGATTACAGGTGTGAGCCACCGTGCCTGGCCAGTTACTTTGCTCATTGCATATTGTAGAACTTCCGTAAACTATGGGATAATAATTTTAGTAGCAGACACTTTTGTTTTGTCCCTGGTATTAATATAAATGGCTTCAATGGGCCTCCGTTTAGAATCATGCCTTCTTAGGTTTTGTGGACCATTATCGTGCTACAATTCCCCCTGTACCTGTTTAACTTATATTCATGTGAGTCCTTTTTGAAAAATCTTTTAATTTGCTCCTATAATGAATGAAATTAATAGATTCCTTTGATGTTAAACCAGACTCGGTGCTTTTTAAATTACCAGCTTTAAAGTGTACGGTTTGGTGGTTTTAATTCACAGAATTCTGCAACTGTCATCACATTCCATTTTAGGACATTTTTATTACTTCTAAAGAACATTCTGTACCTATAAATAGTCATTCTTTTCTCTTGTCTTCCTGCCTACCCCATCCCACCCAGCTTTAAGTAACTACTAATGTACTTTCTGTCTTTATAGATTGACCTATTCTAGACATTTCATGTAAATGGGTGAAATAATATGTAGTCTTTTGTGACTGTCTTCTTTCATTTAGCATGTTTTCAAGGTTCATCTGTGTTATAGCAAATATCAGAACATCACCCCCTTTTATGGCTATGCAATATTCTATTGTATGAGTATGCCATAATTTGTTTATCTACAGTTAATGGGCATTTGGGTTGTTTCCACTTTATGGCTATTAGTTAATAATGGTGCTGTGATCCTTCAGGTGAAATTTTTGTTGGGGCATGTATTTTTCTTTTCGGTATATACCTAGGTGTGGAATTGGTGGATCATGTGGTACCTCTCCATTTAGCATATTGAGAAACTGCCAGACTTGCAAAGTGGCTGTACCATTTTACATTCCCACCAGCAGCGTATGAGAGTTCCAGTTTTAACACACCCTTACCAGTGCTGGTTATTGTTTTCATTATAGCCATTCTTATGGGTTACAGTGAATTTTTTTGGCCTTAAGATTTTTTTATCCTGAATCAGAACTTGTCTGTGATCTCACACCCTCTTTCTTTCCGTTTCTTTCGTTTTTATAATGCATGGTTTAGGAAGAACAGTTAGAAGCTATATTGTCAGCAGCAGTTCAGACTAGTTCCCTGGGACTTTTGACTGGTTATATCAAAAGATGGATAACAGAAGGTAAGATTCTGATTTTTAACAATTAAAATGTTTGGTATTTTTTAAATTATCAATTCATAATTTGTTGTATTTTTTCTTAGTTATATTTGGATATAATTGTAGATCCACACACAGTTGTAAGATATAATGGAGAGATCCTGTACCCTTTAGCACATTTTCCCACAGTGGTATGATCTGACAAACCTCTGTAGTCCAGTAATCAGAATCAGGATCCCTCATGTTGCCCTTTGATAGCCATACCTGCCTCCCCTCTGCCCCATCCTTAACCATTGGCAACCATGAATCTATTTTCTTTCTATAATTTTGTCATTTTAAACATACTCATAAATGGAATTATGCAGTATATAATCTTTTGGGATTACCTTTTCTAATAAGCAAAATTCTCTAGGAATTCATCCAAATTATTGTATGTATCGCTGTTACTCTTCACACATATACACACACACCCCAAACACATATTATCTTCTGTTCAGAACCATTTGAGAATAGTTTTTTTCTGAACCATTTGATTATAAGACTTCACGTTCTTTCAGCCCATAAATATTTCGGTTTTGCTTTCTTCTAAGAGTAAAGACATTCACTTATAAAAGCACTTTGTGATCGTTAAAAAAAAACAACTCAAGAAAATCAAGACTTTATCTAACCTAGAGACCTTATTGAAATCCCAGTAATGTTCTTTATAGCAATTTAAGGCGGAGAGAGAGTTCAGAATCATGCTTTGTATTTTGTATTTTGGAAAAGAGATCCAGAATGCTTTGTATTTGTTTTTATAATTTCTGTCGATCTTCTACATTTTGTCACTTTGTCTTTCAAAAAATTGGCTTTTTTTTTTTTTAAAGGAATCAGTCTATAAAATAAATTTAAATTTTAAGCTGTTTAGTTTGTGTGAACCAATCTCTCCTCATAACGAAATTATAGTTTACATTTTTGATGGCAGTAGTACCTAAAATGATGTGCCCCCTGATGTGCTCCCTGATGTGCCCCCTGATGTGCTCCCTGAAAGGGGTACGTTGGATCAATTTACTTCCGTTAGGTGTTGATGTTCACTTGGTTAGGGTGCTGTGTGCCAGGTTTTTCCACTGAAAATTTGGAATTCTGTCTGTAATCAATAATCTTTATTTTTTCCTTTTGTATTTACAAATAAGAACAACCAAACTCTGCTACTAATTTGCGCTTTGTTCTTGAATGGACATGGAATAAAGTGGTTCTCACAAAAGAGGAGTTTGACAGACTATGTAAGTATTATAATTGGAGATATAGGGCAGAATTTAATATTAAAACACCGATCTTGGTTTATGTTTTAAATACATAATTTTTAATCATTTTGAAGTTGGAAACTCTTAAAATTTGAAGATGTCCCACAAGAAAATGATTTCTTTTTACATTAAAATGAGAAAAGTAATTGGTCTTGCTTTATTGCCCAGGCCAGGCTTGAACTCCTGGCCTCAAGTGATCCTCCTGCGTGGGCCTTTCAAAGTGTTGGCATTACAAGGCATGAGCCACTGCATCCGGCCCAAAGTAATTTTTGACCAAGATTTTGCAGCAGGTTGTTAAACTGGCAACATGCTGATATGCGTGCCTACAATAACAGGTTTTAGGATTATAACTTACTTGTCTTTTGGTTTTGGGAGTTTAATTTATTAAATATACTGATGATGGAGTAAGGGGAAGGTACTGAGTAACCCTCAGAAGTTTCTGTGCTTACTTTCTGTTTAAAATATTGATAGAAATGCTGAAGCTGAATGGCAGGGTAGAAATGTATTACCACTGTCCTCCTCGGACAGATGTCATTATCATCATGGCAAGTCCTTTTTCTTCTTGACAGTTTTATTAGTCTGTTGTACATTTTGATTGAATCTTGAGGTTTGTCATGAATATCAAAAACCTGTCATGTCCAGTTAGTGCAAAAATAATGCTAAAAGTACTAGTAATTAGACAGTTGCACTGTAAGTGAAAGTAAAATGTAAGTTTATTTAGATGTATGTTTAGTCATTTCTGTTGTGTCATGATGAATAAGCAAATGGACTTTTGAAATCCATTTGACGATAGATAGTTTTTCACAATGTAAGTTATTCTTAGTAGAGGAGTTTTAAACCAATCAAGTTTGATAGGAAGACATGGAGCTTTCTGGTATTTTTAGGCTATACTTATGAAATTATTGGCATGAAAGAATTTAAGTATTTCAGTAATCAGTACAATTGAAGTCTGAAAGAACACTTGATAATTTAGGATCAGAGTAAAAATGTCTTTTTTTTTTTTAAGAGAAAAATGTTTTATCAGAGCCCATTATATGTTTTGTAAAAAGAAATTCAGCTCAATTAATAAACTGTATGTCTGTTGTTATTCTCTGAGCATCATGCGGTGCTTTGGGGTTTAACTCAGTAGTTGAGCTGTTTAAGCTGCTTTGAGCTTTATTCCTGGCACGTTTTTTTTTTTTTTTCTTTTCTTTTTCTTTTTTTAAAGAAAAACCTCTAAGAATAATTAAAATAGAAAGCATAGTAAGTGCTTTAAATGTATTAGAGATTAGACGTGGTGGCTCAGGCCTGTAATCCCTGCACTTTAGGAGACTAAGATGAGAGGATTGCTTGAGGCCAGGAGTTCAAGAACAGCCTGAGCAACATAGCAAGACCACCCCAACCATCTCAAGTGTTGTTGTTGTTTTAATTAGCTGGATGTGGTGGCACGTGCCTGTAGTCCCAGCTCCAGTGAGCTAGCAGGAACACTTGAGCTCAGGAGTTTGAGTGCAGTGAGCTATAATCTTACCATTGCACTCCAGCGTAGGTGACAGAGAGACCCTGCCTCAAAAAAAAAAAGTATCAGAAGTAAAGCAAATAAGGTCAGGTGCGGTGGCTCACACCTGTAATCCCAGTACTTTGGGAGGCCCAGGCCAGTGGATCACCTGAGGTCAGGAGTTCGAGACCAGCCTGGCCAACATGGTGAAACCTCATCTCTACCAAAAATGCAAAAATTAGCTGGGTGTGCACACCTTTAATCCCAGCTACTTGGTAGCCTGAGGCAGGAGAATCGCTGGAACCTGGCAGGGAGAAGTTGCAGTGAGCCAAGATCACACCACTCCACTCTAGCCTGGGCAACAGAGAAAGACACTAACTCTCCCCCCTCCCCCACCCCCCCCCCCAAAAAAAGGTAAAGCAAAATAGAATTTGATCTAAAGAAGGATTTTAGAATTAAGACAGTTGTTTTTAGATCTAGATTATTTGAGTTCATATTCTTACTCTTGACTTTTGCTGGTTTTATATTAAAAGCACTTTTTAGGTTCATTAGAGGTTTTGCCATTTCTAGCTTATCTTTATAAATCTCATAATGAATAGAATAATAGTTTTGAGTGTTAGGAGTTTGAGAAATTTTGCATTGTGATTGTGATTTGCTTAGATTTAATGTATGGAAATTTATATTTTATTCTTGAAAGGTATGCCATTATTTGATGGTTCATGTCATTTCATGGATCCACAAACTCTACAGTCTATCCAGCAATGTTATTTGCTTCTTAGCAATCTTAATATAGTCTTGAACTGTTTCGCATCAGAAGCCCGAGAGATCACTGAGAGAGGTATGCTGTTTTATCAAATGAGTGTTTTATTAAATTTTACTTCTTGACTTACGGAAACAAATACATTTCCCGTGCCTTAGATATGGATCATTATGTAAAGAGGTCATTCTTTCTCCAGTGCTCGCGTTTTTGTTTGTTTCTTTGTTTTAATGAAAAGCCACGGAATGTTGTTAGACCTACCGTGAGCCCAAGCTTAAATGAGCTTGGGAAATTCTGAAGTCCATGATTATTAAGGTTAATGTATTTCCAGTGAAGTTTCAAATTGTTGAATCATATGTATGGTTTTTATTCAAATAAGTCATTATAATTTTTTTCTGTTTTGCAATTTCAAAACCAAAACAAGCCAATTTCATATAAAGGCCTGTTTTGAACAACCTTTATTAGTGATGTTATACTAGTTTGTATTAGTAAATTTGAGTTCTAGAATTAGCTAAATGGAAGTGTAGCTGAGGCTGAAGCGTACTTACCTAAAATGTCTATTTTAGGAAGCGACTTATTTATTTTAGCATTTTGAAGATTTGCTTGACATTACTTTGGACCAAAGTAAACTAGATATATCTTGAACAAATATATATTACATATATAACATACATTTGTATATGTAAATTAGCAAGTGATTAATTTTGAAAACTGGAGCATCTTGATTTTTTTTTGTAGCTAAACAACTGATGTGAACTCTCTTTTACAGGACTGATAGACTTAAGCCGTAAGTTTGTGGTTTCCCACCTCATCTGTCAGTATGCACAAGTGCTGCTTTGGTTCTCTCATTCTGGGCTTTTACCAGAAGGCATAGGTAAAATATTTACTTAATCTATGAGTATAAATCGAAACATTCTGAATCTTTATGATTTTGTTATTGTATTCTAATGCTTTGGATTTCCTTCCTTCCACCTCACTTAGTTTTTTCTCCTGTGCTTCCTTCTTTTCTTACATTCTTCTTTACTTTTTATCTTCATCCCATGCCTGATACACAGTGCTCATATGCAGTTATTGAATAACATTTAGAAGGAAAGCATATTTGAGAACATGGCTCCTGAAAATGAGTTCAGCAGTATTACTAGCTATGATAGATCCATGGCACTATAGTTTCTATAACACAGTTTGCCTGTTTCCTGGTAATGGTCTTTTTAATATGGTTACTAATATTTCTTCAATTAAATAACCTGTTGTATCTAATAATTTATGCCAGTACCATGAATTAGAGAATTCTTGGTGTTTGACTTGTGCTGTATTTGTTTAGAATATAACTTCTAAAGCCTTCAGCTTCTTGGATTTCCAGGAAGCCGTTAGATTTTATTTAGAAGTGCCTCTACCACCGTACATAATTATTGACCTTATTTTTTCATAATTCTCTTAGATTTTGATTTGAAGTGAACATTTCTTCGTTTCAAGTTATTATTTGTGCCTAAGGAGTAAAATTATTTAGAACAGTTTTCAGGATTTTAAGCCGGCATCCTTGTTGTTACAGACTTTGATGACAGATCATTTTCTCCCTTGTGCATCTGTAAATGAAAAGATGTGTAGTAATCTTTTATTACTTAAATCTTACGACTGTGTGGATTAACACACAGTTGCTATAACTATAAAATTACAGTAAAATATTAATATGTATTGTTGAGATATTTTGGAAATATTACCAGCTTTTTTTCCAACTCTGAAAAATCTAGATGGTGCTGTGCAGTTGTCAAGGTTATGCTACAACTACCCTGTCATTCAGAATTACTACACCAGTCGTCGACAGAAGTTTGAGCGTTTATCAAGGTATAGTAATACATGTTTTAGAAGTTACGTCTGTAAGAAGTCAAACTTTCTCAGAACAGCGTTCATCATGTTACAGAGTGACTAAATGGGTAGAATTCTCAGTAAAGTATCAGAATTTGCTATTACCATCACTATTTTCTTTCTTTCTTGTTTAAAAAAAGAGCATATGAATGGTCTACTTAGTTCCTTTGAAATAAAGAAGTAAAGGTAATAGACGAAGAAAGGGTGGTGCTTAGAGTCTTGACCACACTTCTGGAAATAGTCTTCTTCCTCAAGTTGCAATGACAAAATTACAGAGCATATAACATTTAGAGCAGCAATTCACAAACACTGATTCCAGGTTTCTTATACCTGAATCAGCAAGTACTTTCAAGTCTATGCCAGCTGTAATTCTGATGCATGGCAATTATGGAAGCCAGTGCTGTCGAGTAACAGTGAACATTAGCTTGGGAGATTGATTAGGCATATTTTAAAGTTCTAGATCTGTTATTTCCTAAGTGTATGTCCTTGGCAGCTTTGTTATGCTTTCTACTCCTGTTTGTTATATAAGCTACAAAGTCAGCATAAAGCTAAATAAAATAATATGTACAGGGCACTTAGTACAGTGCCTGACTCATTAGACAACCTCAAAAGGTAGTAAGTGCTGCTGCTATTCACAATTAGAAAAGGAAATACCGGGGGAAAAAGAGAAAAGGAAAGGACATAGGGACAGTATCTGCATGTCATGTCATAGGCACTCAGTAATATATTTTTGAGTGAAGGAATCACTGAGGAGAAAAGGCTGACCCAAGTGATAAAACAAACTATAACTCGTTGACTTTGAACTTCAGTATTTTCACTGCACGGGGCTTAAACTCTAGGGTAATTTGCTTAATATGGTGAAAAATAGAATGGTCACTGGCTAGCTGGACCACATTCTCCCCTGGGACCTCACCTTGACTGACTGGCTTGCTGATGACTGAACTTGAGGCAGCTTAAGGGTTTATCTGACTAACTCTTGTCTGTAGTTCTCATCTTGCTAACTAGGGTCCAATTCCCAATTCTCTTCTCTCTTTCTCTCTCTGTCTTCTGTTTTTAGAGATAGGGTCTTATTCTGTCACCCAGGACATCAATACACATGCAGTGGCATGTGTATTGCTCAGTTTAACTAACTTGGAACTCCTGGGTTCAAACAATCCTCCTTCCTTATTCTCCAGAGTAGCTAGGACTACAGGTGCACACCACCATGCCCAGCTAACTTTTGTATTTTTTTTTAGAAATTGGGCCTTGCTGTGTTGTCCAGGATGGTCTCAAACTCCTGACTTTGAGCAATCCTCCTGCCCCGGCCTCTCAAATCACTGGAATTACAGGCATGAGTCACCATGCCTGGCCTCTTCTCTCTTTGATAGTTGTGCTGGTTGTTTGGCTGGTTGTTCGGATATTAATTAATGGTAATATTAAATAAGTCTTAACTTTTCCCTGATTGCAGAGGGAAGTGGAACCCCGATTGCTTGATGATCGATGGACTGGTTTCTCATTTAGGAGAGCGAATTGAGAAGTTGTGGAAACGAGATGAAGGAGGCACAGGAAAATATCCTCCTCCTAGTCTACATGTAGGTTTGCAGTAATGTGCTAACACTTAAGAGTCTATGAAGTTGGGGAGGGAGGAAACATGCTTAGCTGTATGTCTGGCACAGACTTGGGAAAACAAGGAGCGTGAATGAATGAATAACTGTATAAAATGTACTGAAGGTTTTATCCCTTTGTTTTACAGGCACTACTTGATATGTACCTGTTAGACGGCATTATTGAAGCAGCCAAACACTCTATTGTATCCTTTTAAATTTTATCCAGTGTTTATATATTGTTAAAATTATAAATTTCACAGTAGTAGGAGCCTGACATCTAATCTCAATTTCAAGGCTGAATTTTGGTTTTGTTTTTTTAAGAGATGTTAACCCAGGATATGTTGTTTGGGCTCAGATGGCCTATGATTAACCTAAAACTATATGCAAAATTTTGTTTTAGATTTGTTTTTCTAGGGATAGGGTACTTGGCTTTTATCAGATTCTTAAATGCGTCTAAGACACTCAAAAAGTAACAACAGTTGCTCTAAAATACTATGACCAAATGATCATCCTCAGTGGCGTTAACCTATGTGCTGGAAATGGATACATTCTCAGTTAGTATATTAGTACCTTAGGCATTATTTGAGTCCTGTAGTCTTTGTGATAATATTTTTGTACTAATATTACTTAGTCTAAAAATGTATAATTCCATTTGTAGTTTGTAAGCTAGGTGGTGTTTGCTACGGCTGCCATCTTTTGCTGCATCACTAGAATTTTGCATATATCTTTGTTTCTTGTATTTACTAAGCTACTGACTTCATAAAAATATGCTTTATGTCCTTTGTGATGTGGGTAATAAAATACTGAGAATGAAAGGAGTTGGTGTGGGACTGGTTGTACCCACATTTACTAAAACTTCCCATTGCTGGCTGTCCATGATGCTTTCTAAACACTGAAAAGAGGTCTTTCAAGTCTCTTTTAATGCTACATTTTATTGCTGCCTATTCTAAATATATACGTAGGAGGTTTTTGTTGTTGTTGTTTATTGTCCTTAATCCACTTTTTAAAAGACCATTTATTTTCTACTTGATATTATGTATTCCTTTCCCAACAAAACAGATACTTCAATTGAATCTTTCCCAACTGTATTTGCCATTTCTTGGGGCCAAGTTAAACTTATTCAGGGGCTTTGGTTAATAGATCATAATGACTATGAGGTAAGTCTATCCACTTATAGCACAAACTTTCATAAATTACTAGAATTTTAGACAATACACATAATTTAAATTTGATATTAAATTTAGTAATGTTAAGAGAGATGATACAGTCTACTTCTAGAGGTAGTTGAAGAAAGACTCAGTTTAATCAGTACCTTCACCAAGCACTATTTTTAAGCCAAGAATATAAAGCTAACAGTTTAGAACCCAAGGTTTCTTACTGTTTAAAGAAGGAAACTAGTATAAATAATTATGATAGTATAGATACAGTGATTGTTATATTGGAGATATGTTTGGGGTATCGAGTGAACCATAGAAAGCAAGATTTGGCTTTAATGTATGAAACTTGTGATGGGAAGATCTTGTAAAATAGTGTAATAGGGTCTCAAAGGTATCAGGTGTTTGTAAGGCTTTTATTTTTTAAAATAAAGTACAGTTATCACTTAGCATCTGTGTGGAATTGGTTCCAGGATCCAGAAACATACCAAAATTCACAGAGGCTCGTGAGTCTTAGAATAAACGGCATAGCATTTGCCTCTATCCTGTGCACATCCTCTCGTATACTGTTGGCCCTCTGTGTTCATGGAGTCTACATCCATGGATTCAGTCAACCACAGATCAGAAATATTGAGGGGAAAATACTGTGTCTGTACTGAACATGTACAGACATTTTTCTTGTCATTCGTCCCTAGACATTAAAATATAACAATTATTTACATGGTATTTACATTTCATTGGGTATTTTAAGTAATCCTTTTCATTTTTATTTATTAATTTTGAGATGAAGTCTCGCTCTGTCTCCCAGGCTGGAGTACAGTGGCTCAATCTTGGTTCACTGCAGCCTCTGCTTCCTGGGTTCAAGCGATTCTCCTGCCTCAGCCTCCTGAGTAGCTGGGACTACAGGTATGCACCACCATGGCTGCCTAATTTTTATATTTTTACTAGAGTTGGGTTTCACCATGTTGGCCAGGGTGGTCTTGAACTGGCCTCAAGTGACCTGCTCACCTCAGCCTCCCACAGTGCTGGGATTATAGGCATGAGCCACCACACCTGGCCTTCTAAATTTTTCTAAAAAGTTTTTTTTGTTCATTTTAAAGACGAGGTTTTGCCATGTTGCCCACGCTGATTTTGAACTCCTGAGCTCAAGCAATCCGCCTATCTTGGCCTCCCAAAGTGCAGGGATTACAGGCATGAGCCACCATGCCCAGCCTTATTTTTTCAAACATTTTCTATCTGCATTTAGTTCAGTCTGCAGATACGGATCTTGTAGATTCTGAGGGCCAACTCTGTATACCACAGATTAGATTTTTTTCAGCTTATATTTAAACTGGTCTTATCTTGATTTTTGTGGTTTTTAGTGTTGGGTTTAGCTACTTTGAATGTATGGGATTATGTTTGTCTTGAACACTTTTCATGTTATTTCCAGAGAGGCTTGGATCTTTTGTTTCATCCAGCTACTGTGAAACCTTTGTCATGGCAACACTCAAAGATTATTCAGGCATTCATGAGTCAGGGCGAGCACAGACGAGCCCTCAGGTACATTCAGACAATGAAGCCAGCAGTGTCCAGTGGTAGTGATGTTATCCTTCACCTCACTGTTTTGCTTTTTAATAGGTAAGTACATCTTTTCAAAGTATAAACTCTTTATCATATCTGTTAATAAAATGGAATTGATGAAATAGACAATATACAGTTGGCCCTTGAGTCAGTAAAGTCAGTGCTTTGTATTAGTGGGCTCTGCATCAAATGCAGATTGAAAATACAGTATTCATGGGATGTAAACCTGCATATATGGAAGGCCAGCTTTTCATATGCATGGGCTCTGCAGGACCAGCTTTGCAACTTGAGTATGTGAGGATTTTGGTATCCATGGGGGTCCTGGAACCAGCCCCCCAAGGATGCTGAGGACAACTGTAGAATGTTTTACTTTAATTGTGTTACTTAATTTTCGTATGTTTATTGGTCTTTCAGTGTTAAGAGAAACATACAACACCTTTTATGTAGAATAAGATAAGTACCTTGAGTAATAGGTAGGGGTGCCAAATGGAGATTGATGGTTCTCTGTGTTGCTGACTGACAGCACTGACAGTTGTTCCTCACGGACAGCTGAGGGTATAGTATGCTGGAAAGGAATCAAGGACAGAGAAGAAGGAAGCGAAATAGAGGTGGCAAATGGAGTTTGTATTCAGTACTGGTACTCTATATCTTTGTGAATATTGGTTGCTTGAGTATTGGAATTGTTTGTGTTTGAATTTTGTCATTGCATTATCCTCACAGAAAGAAAATCTTAAATCTTGATTTAAGGAAGTGTCTGGTTTCATGTCTTAATACTTCAGCCAGATTTGAGCAAGTGATATCTTTGTTTCTTCCTTTTGCAGTCTTTTAATGTTCTCTAATATTTTCCGTTTACATAATTATTACAGTCTCAGCTACATAGTAACTGTGACAACGCTAAATGGCATGATTGGAAGTACAGTGGTATGGTTATTGGGTTTTCTTATGAACTAAGCTGCAGAAATTGCTTGGAGCTGAAATTCCTTACTAGATTTATTTTGTACTACTTTTATTGGTTTTATTCAACCTTCTTGATCATTTATATATTTTTAGAAATTAGTCACTTTACCTCACTGTGTTATATTTGAACCAATTACCACTTCTGTGTCAGCATACTGAAAGTTATGTTTTCTTTGTTCTCTTTGGTTAAATAGCATGTACTTCTAAGGATAAGAGGGAGAGGGTAAGATCTACAAATTTCAGGCAAAAGAAGTTTTGAAGTTTAATAATAGATTGATTAGACATACAGAACCTTAACAGTAATGAATTAGGAAGTACTTGTTGAAATAATCTGGCTTAGTGAAAATGTTTAGCTAGCTTAATAAATCTAGAATCAATACGGAAATTTTTTTATGAGATCAAAACTGTAGTTTCCATAAGATTTACTCTTAAGAACAAAATAATTTAAAGAAGCTAAATGTGATAACTGTTGAATAAATGGGTTAAGAGTTCTAGTACTGGGTTGGAAACCAACACATACATTTTTTTTCAGTTGCACGTACCTCACTCTTTAGTGACGTTAAAGAGTTGGCACTTAATCACTAATACTTATATCAGAAGGACAGGTGTTGGAACTTTGGAAGAAACATCTTTGGAAGGGTGCTGATTTTTTCTTTTGATTCCAAGTGTCATCCTTTAATTACCAGAGCATGTTTCCCTGATATGCTAGGTTCTCATTTCTTTTACCTTAGCCATATAGTTAACAAGTACTAATAAATAGTTTAATTTCTAAACCTTATTTCTCTCAAGTTGGAAAAAGTCTCAATTATCCAGTCCCCAGAAAACTAGAACATTACGGCTCCTATACGTTAAATACAGAAATAAAAACCATTCAGAATGCTATTTGTGAGATAGCTTGTATTCAGATTTAAGAAATGTTTAAAAATAATTACAAGTCCTGTAAAGAGAGAATGACTAAGAAGTCAGAGAACACTGTTTAAAGTGAAGGTGCCAATTTTTATTGAAACATTTTAGGAGAAAGCTGCTTTAATATTTGAACTGATAGTTTTGCAAAAGGCAGCCATGTTTATTGCCCAGGAGATTATGTAACAACATACTTTATACTTCACTTTTGTGAGAAGGAAGCAAATAACAAGAAAACAAGCTGATTTACAGGGACTTACTCAAGAAAACACAGTTTCTGAGTATGTCCTGTTGCCATACATGATCACCTAATTTGTTGAGATACCTGAGTCCAACAGTGTTTAATCAGTATATCCTTGAACCATGGATAGAGGCTAAATTTGGGAAATTTGAACTAAAAGAAGTTATGCTGCATAATGGTCTAACACCCAAGTGATTTGATTGCATATAGTTGAAATGGCTGAAAAGGTTTTAATATTTGAACCATCAAACAGTAACACTCTCCCGACTCACCCTATGCTAGGGAGATTTTGCCCTTTTTTGAACTATTAATTTATGTTAGTCAAATTGTTTATTAATTTGCACCCTTACAAATAATGTTACTGAACAGCCACTTATTGTAGCAAAGATGTTAAGAGCAAAATGTTTGGACTCAAATAGATTTTAATTTAAATTATGCCACTTTCTGAAATATGATCAAAAGCAGTTCAGTTATCCTCTCTGAGCCTGAGTTTCCTCATTAAGAGCATCTTTGCATTTGTCTGAAACTTCATACTGGTAGCTTTTGAATTTTATGAGCTATATGTGTGGACATACTATCACAACTGGCATGGCTGTTTTACTTGAAAATTAACCACAATGCACTCTACAGTGACCGACTTATAAGTAAAGAGTATAGGTAATTCAGCTACTGGCATTGATTATTCAGTCTTAGGATCATAAGTGTATAAGAAAGCTGAAAAATGTTTGTATAGGCATAATTATTTTTCCTCTTTCTACGGTATGTGGGTTTATTTTGCTGTACTTTTCACTCAGGTTGGACGACTGCTTCATTTTCAGCCTTTTTTCTCTAGTAACATAAGAATATAAATCTGAATGTCCTACATAGCATCCTAGCAGCATCCCACAATTTTAGTTATGATTCTGTTCTAAATATTTTTAAATTTTCCTTGTGCTTATTTTCCCTATGTATGATTTAGAAGTTTTAATTTACAAATAATAGGTTTTTAAAAATTATTGTGTTGATGGCTTCTAAGTTGCATTGTAATCCCATAATGTGATCCATGTGGTACTTGACCTTTAAAATTTGCTAAGCCTTGATCTATTTAAAAGTAATAATAAAAAATGTCCAGCCACAGTGACTCATAGCTATAATCCCAGCACTTCGGGAGGCCAAGGTAGAAGGATCACTTAAGCCCAGGAGTTCAGGACCAGGCTGGGCAACATAGGGAGACCCTGCCTCTATTTAAAAAAAAATTTTTTTTTTTGGTAAGACTTGCTTTACCCACAAATAAGTACTCAGTGTATTCTCCACTTGATAAGTGAAATGTCAAATGTATTTGTCCCAGTGATCAAGTTTGTTCATTGTATGATTTTAATCTTTCCGTGTCCTTAATAATTTTTTTCCTGGTCTGTTTTGTAAGTTACTAAGAAGAGTATGCGAAGTTGCTGACGCTAATGGTGGATGTGTCAGTTCCTCACAGTATTCCCAGCTTTTTGTATTTTGAGTATTAGGTACATAAGTGTTTTAAATTGTTTTTTTAATTGTCCTTTAAAATTACTATATGGTAACCTTCTTTATCATCAATAATTGTTAATGTAGCTACACAATGTTTTTATTTATATCCTGTGTATATCTTTTCCCAGTCTTTTTACTTCACTCCAGTTAGTAGAAATCAGTGGCTGCTTGTTTACCTCTCTTAAATTTCTCTTTTTATTGTGGTCTCCATCTTGCATTTCATAATGCATGTTTATATTTGGTCTAGCATGTTTAGAGAGTTTGTCACAGAATGGTTTTTCAGTGTTTTTGCTGTATTGCCAAGAACCCTCATGCCTTCCTCATTAAAATCACTTCTATATCTTTTACTGCAGACATGCAGCCCTAGCCTGTGATAAATTGAAATAATTTTCTTACTGTTCTTCCTAGTATCATTATTTTCTTCTGTAGGAAGCAAGAGAATAGTGAGAATTCAGAGACTGTTTTAAAAATTTTGTAAGTGTTAGAAATGGATTTCTTGAAGTTTAAAGTGTTTTCCTGCTATGGAGGAAACTGGCAAAGAACATTATCATTTGTCATTTGTTGTTAAAAATACTCTCTATACTATTGTCAAATTAATATTTGGTAAATCATAAAGTAAGTTTATCTTACTCCTTTATCTAAATCAGCTGGGAGTAGGTATCACAGTTTATTTAAAGTGGAAAATTTTAAAAATATATGTCTATGGGCTCAGGGAGAGACATGGAGTATTATTTGTTTTTGATAAGAACATGATATGCTTCAGTGTTTAAGAGGTAAGAATGATAATACTCCCGACTTCCTGTTTCCTCCTAGTACCCAATAGTGTGAATAATTTCTAGTGTATTCTTCCTAAGATCTTCTAAACAAATGTTAACAAATGCCTACATGTTGCTTCTCTCCCCCTACACCCTTTAAAAAAAAAGTAAAAACAGCATACTGTATACTGTTCTGACTGTATACCCTTCTGCAATATACTTTTTCACTTAATTTAGTTTGGCACTAATTTTAGAATTTATACATAAAGTATTTGCTTTTTAACTATCACATAGTAGTTCATTATTTGGATGGATGTACCATTATGTTTTAAATTCTTTTTTTTTTTTTGGCAGGGTTGGGGGAAAAGAGTCTCACTTTGCCACCCAGGCTGGAGTGTAGTGGAGTGATTTCAGCTCACTGCAGCCTCTGCCTTCCAGGTTCAAGCAGTTCTCCTGCCTCAGCCTCCCAAGTAGCTGAGATTACAGGCGCCTGCCACCACGCCTGGCTCACTTTTGTATTTTTAGTAGAGATGAGGTTTCACCATGTTGGCCAGGCTGGTTTCGAACTCCTGACCTCAGGTGATTCACCTGCCTTGGCCTCCCAACGTGCTGGGATTACAAGCTTGAGCCACCACACCTGGCCCTAATTATTAATAGTTCTCTTTAATGAACATTTAGGTCGTTTCAACCTTTTACCATTTTAAACAATGCTATGATGAATAACCACACGTATTGCACATGTGCCAATTTGTAGAATAAACTCCTAGGGTGAAAGGATATTTGCCCTTGTAATTTTGACAGATAGAGCAAATTGCCCTCCATCAGGGTCATGCCAGCATAATTTCCTCTCAGTTACCATATGCTATGTCTTTTATCAACACAGTGTACCAGATATTTTTTGTCTCTTCATCACATAGGTGAAAATGATAGTTTTAATATGTTTGGTCTCACTATAATAATAGAATGTATCTTTCTTAACTGTTTCTTTTGTGACCTGCCCATTAAAATCTTTGACTTCTTTTTTTTCTGTTAGGATTCTTCTTACTGATTTATAGAGCTTTGTATACATTAGGGAAATCAACCTTTTGGGATTTAATGATGAAATATTCATCTTACTCTGTTTTTCTTTATACAAAAATGTTCTGCTTTTAATGTTTCTAGATTTTGGTTTAGGAAACAATTACTGTATTTCTGTGCATGTGAACACACAGATGAACACTCTTCTACACTCAAGTTACAGTGATTCCACTGACATGCTTGTTCTTGTAGAAAGAGAAGTACAAGGCAATTTCAGATGTAAACTTTTAGGGAATACCACTATACATTGTACTTCCTTGAGTTGTTGGCCTGTATAAGACCTGTGGAATATGTCACAGTATTCTAGTCCCAAAACAACAAAATTAACAGACGGCCCTGACCTCCCAACAGTGGTCGGCGTAGCTTCCCTGAGTAACTTTGTATTCACAGAAAGCCTAGGGCAGTGCAGTCTTGCTGTTTTTTATTCTGCCTTGGAAGTCGTCAGCCTCTCCAAAAAATTTTAACTGCCAGATTGATCATTACCATTCTTGGTGTATATCTTCAGAACTCTTTCTTTTCTGTTTAAATAAATATATAAACAGATTTTATTGGTTAATTTTTTAAATTGTCACTTTCATACTGTTTTTAACTTGCTTTTTAAAAAACTTTATAATTTTTCAAGTTAATACATATTTTCCTTATATAGGGCTACATCATAACTCATTGTTTCACGGCATATTCTTTTTTTTTTTTTTTTTTTTTTTTTGAAACAGAATCTGGCTGTGTCACCCAGGCTGGAGTGCAGTGGCATGATTATAGCTCACTATAGCCTTGACCTCCTAGGATCAAGCAATTCCCCCACCTCAACCGCCTGAGTATCTGGGACTACAGGCACACGTCACCATGCCCGGCACAGTTTGCTTGTTTCCACCTGTAGGTCTCAGTCCTTTCCACGCTTCTCACGCTTTTTGTATTTTTTTGTAGTCAGGGTCTCGTCTCGTTGCCCAGGCTGGTCTTGAACTCCTTGGCTCAAGTGATCTGCCCGCCCTGGCCTCCCAAAGTGTTGAGATTACAGGCATGACCATGCCTGGCACTCACTGTATATTCTTGTACTTAATCTTGATGCAATTTTGCTGGTATTTCTGTAGATTATATTCTTTGTATTGGGATTGTTGGGCCATGGCTTATATGTAATTATAATTTTCATAGATATGCTCAAGTGAACCTTCAAAACAATCCTATTGGTAGGCTATGAGTTGAACACTGGCATTTAAAAAAAGGAAAAAAAAAAAGCTCCTGCCTGATTCTGGGAGACATCTCTGTAAAAAATACTCCTTCATTTAAATGCTCTAATTGCCCACAAAAGGATGTCTCAGCACCTCCGCCTGGTGCCTAAGACTGCCAAATTTGCCCCAAGTTCTCGAATCAAATCTTGCTACAGATCAACCAAAAAATGTCTTCTACTACTAAGCTATACTCTTCCCTTCCTTTTGAACACAATAGGCTTGTTTCCACCTGGTCAGTCTCTTCCATGGTCAGTCTCTTCCATGTGCTTCTCACTGAGTGTCACTTCTTTAAAAGCCTGACGTTCCTCTGTCACACCATGCCAATCATTCAGCTCTATCCAGGCCACATTAGTTTTTTGGTTTTGAATTTGTGTGTGCTTTCCTTGCTTTTATGTTGTTTTATATCTAAAGAGCAGCATACGATTCTTTAAACAAGTCATCTTACTGACATTATTATTATTGGCAAGATTCATTATGCAGCACCTAGTATTCAGCAAATTTTTAAAGTTCTTTTAAATTATTTGTAAAGAGACTTTACAAAGTATCTTTGAAATTCTACATGCAGATTACTTGTTTTGAACATTTAAATAACTTTTATGAAACTAAACTTCAATAAATATTGCTTTCAGGTGCATGGTTGAGGCCTGGAGTTTTTTACGGCAACATTGTAATAGGTTGAATATAGAGGAGTTACTAAAGCACATGTATGAAGTCTGTCAGGAAATGGGCTTAATGGAAGATTTACTGAAGTTACCATTTACAGACACTGAGCAGGTAATTACTTAACAATGTAGACTTGTCAGAAATTCAGGATAAACTGGTAGTTTACAATCTATTTTGTTCTTTTTAGGAATGTTTAGTGAAATTTTTGCAGTCCAGTGCCAGTGTTCAGAATCATGAATTCCTTTTAGTTCACCATTTGCAGCGTGCCAATTACGTGCCTGCCTTGAAGCTGAATCAAACTCTGAAGATTAACGTTATGGTATGATTAAAGTTGTCTTATTTTGGGGGAGAAGAGAAGAAGGAAAACTGGAGGCTTTTTTGGTTTGTTATATAAGAGCTTCAATTGGTTTGGTAATCACTGTGCCTTACATTACCTTGAACTTGCAGAATCCTCTGTTCATCTCTGTAGCAGAATTGGGAACAGAGTAGTAATATCTAATTGTTTTATGTATGCCATTTATGTTCTGATATCTGCCTGCAGTATTGCCCTTTCACTCAGGGAAAATGAAGATGTAGAGGCCAGCAGTAGGACTATATAGTACAAAGATCATTGTGTAGGGGAGGAGAACGTAGAGGTCAGCAGTAGGAGTTACATAGTATGAAGATCATTGACTTCAAGGGCCAGACTAATTCTTCATTTACTCTGTGTGCTTGGGACACACTCTAAGTCTTGGTTTCATCAACTGTAAAATGATAAAATCTCCTTGTGAGGTTGTTTTGAGGATGCACAGAGATGTGTGTGAAGTAGAATTTTGCCTGACAAGTGTGGATGCTTAATACATGATAACCATTGTTTTTATTAGTTGTGAAGAATCAAGGCTTGGTAGCAAAGATTTGGAATTTATTGATGGGTAAGGATTGATAAATAGGTATGTGGATGAAGTTATTGATTTGGAAAAGTGGATATGTAGGTAGGAAGGTATTTTTGGATATTCACATTTTGTTTTAAATGGTAAATATAGGATTATAGCACCTAACATTTTGAAGGTTAAATTTTTTTTTAACCAATTTTGATATGTTTAATAGAATGATCGTGATCCTCGTTTGCGGGAGAGATCACTGGCTCGAAATTCTATATTAGACCAGTATGGAAAAATCCTTCCTAGAGTCCATCGAAAATTAGCCATTGAACGAGCTAAGCCTTATCATCTGTCAACATCATCAGTTTTTCGATTAGGTAAGAGTTTCATTGGAGAATATTATAATCTATTCGACCAAAAAAGATATTGAATGATTACTTTTCTGAAACCACCTTAAATTTAGCTCACTTTTGCTAATACATAGCCAAGGTGTGCCTTGGAAGAGATTGCTGCTTTGGTTTCAGACCACTGCGGTGAAGTGACTGTCATCATAAAGCTCGTCCTCTGAAGTTTCGGTTTTCCTTTGCGTAATATTTACACTATACTTGTAAGTATGCTAGCATTGTTCCTAAAAACAAGATTTTTAGCAACATACATTTACAATTAAGTATGTAATTACAATGTAATGGTAATTACAATTAAGGACATACATTAATTTTGAAATGCATTATTGCTAAAAAATGCTAACGATCATCTGAGCCTTCTATGAGTGGTCATATTTTTGCCAGTGGAGGGTCTTGTCTCAATGTTGATGGTTGCTGACTGATCAGGATAGTGGTTACTGAAGGTTGAGTCGGCTGTGACAGTTTCTTACGATGACACAATGAAGTTTGCCACATCAGTTTACTCTCCTTTCGCTCAAGTTTCTCTATAGCATGTGATACCGTTTGATAGCGTTTTACCCGTAGTAGAACTTCTTTTAAAAGGAGTCAGTCCTCTTAAATCCTGCCTCTGCCCTATCATCTTACGTTTGTGTAATATTTTAAATGCCTGGTGAGTAACAAACCACTCTACAAGAAGGCAGGGTTGGATCAATTGGACTTTTATTATTTGGCTTCTGAGTTAGGAGGACAACACTGGGAGCAGTCTCCAAAGCGAAGACTAGTGTCTTGTCTTTCCAGAGACCACCAGCCACAGTCATAAAAAGAACTAAACAGTAAAGGGAGAAGAAGTTTATTTTTTATATGGTGATTTATTACCAGTGAAGATTTTTTTCTTTGACAGAAGAATAATGAGTATAGAGAGTTCTATAAGGAAGAAAGTTTGAATATATCAAGAGTATGGCAAGAACACATTTTACTTACGTGTAATATCCTTTCCCCAGAAGAGAAGCTTGAGATCAGAGACTAGGTTATAGGAATAATTTGAACCTAGTAGAGCCTGGTCTGAGGGTTGTTGTGCAGGCTTCACTCAAGAATGATGCCTTTTAGGGTCCGAGCCCCTGAAATTTAAGAGAAGAGTGAGTTGTTAATAGTACATGGTGCAAACAGGGTTTTGTTGGTCTGGAGGTAATTTGGATTTTTGAGTCTTAGGATGAACCCAGTCTCTAGGTTAATATGGGTGAAGCTTAACCTCAGTGGGAACTAGGAGATTGTGGTTTCACATATTTTGAGAGTTTATGTTCCCTTTTTAAAATCTACAACGTTTTACTGCCCTCTCGGTCCCAACAGCAATGCATGTCAGAGGTTTGAGCATGCCAAGGCAACTAGCAGGTTGAAGCGTTTGGATGCCTGGGGCATCACTGTAAAGTCTTTTTGTCTGTCTTTTCCTGGCATGCCACCCTAGCTGGACAGCTTGGGTTAGTGGAGTCAAGGGAGCCCGATCTGAGTATTATTTTGTACAAATTGGAGATACCTGTTAGATCCTTGGTCTGTTTTATCACTTAGATCTGGTATCTTTATTACCTTAATTAATTGCATAAAGGTTTTTTGTTTTGTTTTTTACCATAATGTGATGATCTGTGGCCATATTTAGTCATAGCCCGCCCTAGGTTTTTGGGAATCTAGATTCTTTTTTTCTTTTTTTCTTTTTCTTTTTTTTTTTTTTTTTGGCATTAATAGTTCATCCTTCTGAATACAATTTGGAAAATACCCTTCCCATTTGACTTTAATTCCTGAGGTGAATACTGAGGCTGGTACTTGTGGAGTAGGAAGTCTGGCATCAGGGTCATTTGTAAAGTTCATATGTTTGTGTTGTCTTTTTAGTCGCTGTGTCTGTTAGGTTATTTTTTTTTAAATCACTTCAGAATTTTTTATTTTCTTGGTGACCCTGGCAGTAAACTACTGCTACCCTTATAGGTAAGTACTGCCTCTAATAGCTGTAATGTTTTTAATATGGTTAACCTCCTTACTGTCTGCAGTCAGGAGGCCCGTTTAAAAAAATGCACTGTAGGCATGGGTTACAGAGAAAGCTTACTTAGAGTCTGTGTGGACATGACGGCCTTAGCCTGTCCTGAAGACGAGGCTCTGTCTAGTCGGGAATAGGAAGTCTGGGATCAGGGTCATTTGTAAAGTTCACGTTTGTGCTGTATCATGTTGGAGTACCCTCAGCTCCAAGTGAGCTTGTTTATATAGCTTGTCTCTCTTGGCCCCTCGCTGTGATGTTACTCTAATTTACGAAAAAAGGCTTTATTGACTTCAGAGTTCTGAAAGAGTTTGCTTTTTAGGTCCTTCCCACTAGAGTATATTTTATCAGTAGTGGTTTAAGTATTTGTGTGGGAGGGTTCCTGGGAGGTAGGCAGGAACATGGCAGGGCTAGGATCTGGCACGCTGACATGGATACTTCGGCTGTCTCTTAGTTTTACTTTATATTGTAACATCCTCCCATCAGGAAGCCAATGATACCTCTGTTTTTAGCAGTCTGGATAACTGATTGAGGACCTAGACCATTAATGTCTGACACATGGTTCGCTTTTAAGCTTTTCTCAGTAATAGGCAAGTTGTAACCACTATCCTAAGACATGGGGGCTGTTTCTTGGCCATCACGTCAAGTTGGTTAGAAAAATGGAGGCACCACCCCTTTTCAGTGGTCCTAGCATTTGAGTAAGTACTCCCCTGGCTATTCCCTGCCTTTTTTGGAACAAATAAGTCAAAAGGTTTAGCCAAGTTAAGCAGGGCTACAGTGGGGAGCAGCAGTCACTTTTTGTTTGCTTGGTTAGTTGTTTTTAGTTTTTTGAAGACCCAGTTGTATTGTTTCTCTTATTTAAAAGGGTCTGACTCTGGCTTTTACAGCTTTTTATTAAAAAGCTTTGTTAAAATACCCAAATTGGGAATTTATATATGATGGATGGAATCCTACCATTTCCAAGAATTTATGTAACTTTTTTTGATTCTGAGGTGGTATTTGATATATAGCCATTTTCCTGTCCTGGGAAAGAAACCTCTGTCCCTGAGAAATTAAATTAGCCTAGGGCCTTTTTTTGTTTTTGAGATCTTCTACCCACTTTCAGCTAGAAAGTTTAGGGTACAGTATTTTTACTAGATTCCTCTTTAGAGGGGCTAGTAATTAAAATATGACTTACATATTATACTTTTCTCTTTTAAAAATTTTTTCACCTTATTTCAACACTGTAGGTTCCATTTCAAGAAACCACTTGTTTGCCTATCCATAAGAAGCAATTCCTCATTTATTCATGTTTTATCATGAGATTACAGCAGTTCATCACATCTTCAGTTTGTTTTCTTTGTTTTTAAGAGATAAGGTCTTGGTCTGTCCTCCATGTTCTAGTACAATGGCATGATCATAGCTCATTGTAGCCTTGTCCTCCTGAGGTCAAGAGATCCTACCTCAGCCTTCCGAGTGGCTGAGACTACAGGTCTGTGCCACCATGCCTGGCTAATTATTTTTTGTAGAGATGGCCTCTTATTGCCCAGCCTGTTCTCAAACTCATGGCCTCAAGTGATCCTCCCACCTTGGCCTCCAAAAGTACTGGGATTACAGGCATGAGCCATCATGCCTGACCCAGGCTCTACTTCTCATTCTAGTTCTCTTGCTGTGTCTGTCATACCTGCAGTTGTTGTCTCCACCGAAGTCTTAACGCCCTCAAAGTTACTCATGAGAGATGGAATCACCTTTTTCCAAACTCCTCTTAATGTGGACAGTTTGACCTCCTTCCATGAGTTATGGATTTTCTGAATGGCATCTGAAATGGTGAATCCTTCCCAGGTTTTCAGAGGACTTTGCTTAGATCTCTCAGAGGAATCACTGTCTGTCACAACTGTAGCTTTATGAAGTATATTTTAAATTATGTCTTGAAAATTGAGATACTCTGTGATCCATGGGTTACAGAGTGGATGTTGTGTTAGCAGGCATGAAAACAGCATTCCTCTACCTGTCATTAGAGCTCCTGGGCGACCAGGTGCATTGTCAGGGAGCAGTAATATATGAAAAGACTTTTTTTTCCTAAGCAGTTCTCAACAGTAGGCTTAAAATATTCAGTAAACTATGCTGTCAACAGATATGTTGTCATCTAGGCTTTTTCCTTTGATAGAGGACAGGCATAGATTTCACGTAATTCTTAAGGGCCTTAGGATTTTTGGAATGGTAAATAGCCTTCAATTTAAAGTCATCGACTACATTAACCCCTAACAACAGAGTGACCCTGTCCTTTGAAGCCAGGCATTGACTTCTCCACCCTAACTCTGAAAGTCCTAGATGGCATCTTACTCTAATAGAAGGCTGTGTCATCCACACTGAAAATCTGTTGAGTAGTGTAGCCACCTTCATCAGTCATCTTAGCTGGATCTTCTGGATCATTCGCTGCAGCTTCTCCGTCAGCACTGGCTTCTTCACCTTGCGCTTTTATGTTATAGAGACTTCTTTCTCTGAACTCCCTGAGCCAAACTCTGCTAACTCTTCAAACTTTTATTCTGTTGCTTCCTCACCTCTCTCAGCTTTCATAGAACTGAAGATCATTAAGACTTTGCTTTGGATTAGGTTTTAAGACAGGGTCTCCCTCTGTGGCTGAGGTTGGAGTGCAGTGATAATCAAACTCCTGGGTTCAAGTGATCCTCCCGCCTCAGTCTCCCAACTGTCTGGGCCACAGCACCTGGATAGGTTTTTTGTTTTTGCCCCCCCGCCCCCTCCAACCGTGGTCTCAAACTCCTGGGCTCAAGTGATCCACTCGCCTTGGCCTCCCAAAGTGCTGGGATTACAGGCATGAGCCACCATGTCTGGCCTAGATTAAGTCTTGGCTGAAGGGAATGTTGCAGCTGGTTTGATCTCACTGTGTTGCCTGGGCTGCTCTCAAACTCCTGGTCTCAAGGGACCCTCTTGCCTCAGTCTCCTAAGTAGCTGGGACTACAGGCATACACCACTGCACCCTGCTTGGTTTGATCTTCAGTTCAGACCACTACAGCTTTCTGCCTTTCAGCAGTAAGGCTGTTTTGCTTTCTTACCATTCATTTGTTCACCAAAGTAGCACTGTTTAATTTCTTTCAGGTTCTTTTTTTCATTTACAACTTGGATAACTAGCATGAGAGGTCTGGCTTTTGATTTAAAGTCATATACATGCGACTCTTCCTTTCACATGAACACTTGAGGTCTTAGGATTATTAGTTGACCTAGTTTGGATATTGTCGGTCTCAGGGAATAAGGGGAGGTCCTCCAGGAAAGGGAGAGACACGGGGTAACAGCTCATCAATGGGAATGGCCAGTTGATAAAGCAGTCAGAACACACACATTTATTAAGTTTGCTGTCCTACATGGGTGCATTTTGTGGCTTCTCAATACAATTAAAGTAGTAGCATCAGGCAGAGCATGGTGGCTCACGCCTGTAATCCCAGCACTTTGAGAAGTTGAGGCAGGCGGATCACCTGAGGTCAGGAGTTCAGGACCAGCCTGGCCAACATGGTGAGACCCCATCTCTACTAAAAATGCAAAAATTAGCCAGGTGAGGTGGTGGCAGGCGCCTGTAATCCCAGCTCCTTGGGAGGCTGAGGCAGGAGAATGGCTTGAACCTGGGAGGCAGAGGTTGCAGTCGCCAAGATTGTGCCATTGCACTCCAGCCTGGGGGGACAATAGGGAGACTTCATCTCAACAAAAAAATAGTAGCATTAGAGATCACTGATGAGGGTTCACTCTAACAGATATAATAATTAAGAAGTTTGAAATATCATGAGAATTACTGAAAGACACAAAGTACATGCTGTTGAAAAAATGGTGCCAGCAGACTTGCTGAACACAGGATTGCCACAGACCTTCAATTTGCTTAAAAAAACAAAACTTGGCCAGGTGCAGCGGCTCATGCCTGTAATCCCAGCACTTTGGGA
Source organism: Cheracebus regulus (assembly GCA_963574635.1). Taxonomy (NCBI): domain Eukaryota; kingdom Metazoa; phylum Chordata; class Mammalia; order Primates; family Pitheciidae; genus Cheracebus; species Cheracebus regulus. Next base: position 33,244 of record CAUYQU010070251.1, on the reverse strand, counting down.
GGCTGAGGCGGGCGAATCACGAGGTCAAGAGATTGAGGCCATCCTGGCCAACGTACTGAAACCCCATCTCTAGTAAAATAAAAAATTAGTTGGGCATAGTGGCACATGCCTGTAGTCCCAGCTACTCGGGAGGCTGAGGCAGGAGAATTGCTTGAAGCTGGGAGGCAGAGGTTGCAATGAGCTGAGATCACGCCATTGCACTCCAGCCTGGAGAAAGAGCAAGACTGTCTCAAAACAGTAAAGCAAGGACAAGAAAATGAGGTAGACCTGTACTCATTCATCACAGGGATGTTTTTTTATTGGCTGCTCTATAACCCGGTAAATGTAAGGCTTTCTTAGAAGATTTGACTATTTACGAGGGTAGTGCATAATGAAAGAACTCTTATTTCAGTTGAAGGCAAATGTCCAACTTCTAGAAAACACAAAGAATAACATTTTTTTTTTACCGCCTACTGAAAGTCCAACTTGTTAAATCCTGCATAACTATAATGAAACCAAATACACGCCAGGCCTGTGGCTCACACCTGTAATCCCAGGACTTTGAGAGGCCCAGGAGGGAGGATCACTTGATGTCTGGAGTTTGAGACCAACCTGGCCAACATGGTGAAACCCTGTCTCTACTAAAAATATAAAAATGAACTGGGCGTGGTGGCCGTGCCTGTAGTCCCAGCTACTTGGGAGGATGAGGTAGGAGAATCGCTTGAACCCGGGAGCGGAGTTTACGGTGAACCAAGATCACACCGCTGCATTCCAGCTTGAGTAACAGAGCAAGCTTGTGTGTCTCAAAAAAAAGAAACCAAATGTAATTTTAGCTACTCTTACCATGTAATGTGTTTTTTTCTAATTTTTTCATATGCTTTTATTAAAATCTTGTTAGAGATGCAGTTCATTCTTCCATTCTTCATTTTACAGTTTCTAGACCCAAACCATTATCCGCAGTTCCAAAGCAAATTGTAACAGGAACTGTGTTGACAAGATCTGTTTTCATCAACAACGTGTTATCTAAAATTGGAGAAGTTTGGGCAAGCAAAGAACCTATAAATAGCATCACACCTTCCATTAGGTATGTTTTTCTTACACTTTTATAGTCATTCTGCTTGTTAATCTTTACTGGACAGCAGCATTCATCAACAATCCATTCTCATGCCTACGTTTATTAATGTATGTTAAAAAGACGAACTGTGCTGGCTATGTTTCTTAGAAGAATTTTTTTAAAACCTTTAAAAGTGACATGTTCATTGTTAATGTAAATGAAGCAGAAATACGCAAAGTAAAAACATAAAAATCCTTTGTTCTCCCATCTCATCCACTTTATATCAGTGCTCCTTGTGCTACATTAGAAGTTAATTTTTATTTTTGTAGTTCTAAAATAGAAGAACCATCTCCTGTAGTGTATTCACTCCCAGCTCCAGGGCTGCCTGAAGCATTTTTTGGAACACCAGTTTCAGAAGCATCTCAGAAAATTTCTAGGTAAGAATTTATTAAATCATTCTCAGAGACACAATGTTAGATTTAGATGATAATTACAATTGTAATTTTTAGTTATATTTAACATTTTATAGACTGTTTTAAATTAAATGAATATTTTAATGCTAGCTTTTTATTGTAATGGGGCAGCAGTATAGTAATTTTAGGAAATTTAACATGAGGTAGGAGTATACTTGAAATTTTTGTTAAATAATTTCAGACTGCTTAGTGAACAGGAGTGAAGTTTGTCTCATGAGCAAACTATTAACTTATTTTCCTTAATAGTATTTCCTGTTAATAGACCTTTAAATGAATGTTGTTTTTATACTTAATTACAAATTAATCTTGGGTGGCTCATTGAAGCTTTCTCCTGTTCAACAGTGCCTACTAAAATGTCTTGTGTTGCTTCAGATGCAGTACTTTTACATCTTACCTGTGGTGTTACAAAAATAGTTAGGTTGAAGTTTTATATCCAAGATGAAATTGTGATTTGCAAGTATTTACTTATGAGCATTGGTTAGTTGAAAAGTCGTCGTAATTATCCATCACAGAGAACACAGTATGTCTCTTGATGTAGTGATTCTTTGTCCTTAATATCCCCAGAATCATTGCAAATTTTTGATTGTTTTATGAAAGACAAAATTACATTGTTTACAGTATTTATGATGATTATAGATGTTCATTACACCATTATTTGAATTTTTGATACTAAAAGGAAGATACTTGAGATAAGGATATATAAACAGCTGAGGCCAAAGGTATTTATAGAGTGCAATGATGAACATATTTTAAAGCTTAGAAGGATTTTTCTTTTTTTTTGGACTAAATTTAGTTGTTTCCCTTTACTTTGTCTCATAAGATGGAAAGATGGTATTTTAAATCGAAAGAAGATATTTTAAATGAAAGTCATTATTACCGACATTCTTTTTTCTACCAGTAGTTCTGATTTTTTTTTCCTGCAAGTTCCCCTTTCTTGGTCTTTTTGTACTTTAGTAGCTCTGAGGTTTAGCAGGGAGTCAATAATAGAAGTTAAAAGACCTTTGATTAATGGCCTCAGGTCCTTAAAGTATTGTGAGAATTTTTTAAAGCCAGTATTAACTCAGATGTAAGAGAGCTAATTGAGTTATGAATATTTACTTCTATAAAAATAATTTTATTCCCTGATTCTGTGTTTTTCATACTGAGTTTGCATTACTGGGTAGACATTTTATCTTTCAATGAAATAGGGTCGAATAGATGACATCTGAGAGAAAATCATATAGCAAGGCTGAAGTGCTAATATATGTAATTGATGTTTTATTTTTATGTGATAGAAGATGCATTCTTTATTTGGATTATGGTAAAAAACATTTGTTGAAGTCCTGAGACCTACTGCAATATTTAACATTTCATTTAGAAAATATCTTAAAAATAGTTCTCTTAAAACCTTTTTTTGGCCGGGTCCAGTGGCTCATGTCTGTAATCCTAGCACTTTGGGAGGCCAAGGTGGACGGATCACCTGAGGTTGGGAGTTCGAGACCAGCCTGACCAACATGGAGAAACCCCGTCTCTACTAAAAATACAAAATTAGCCAGGCTTGGTGGTGCATGCCTTAATCCCAGCTACTCAAGAGGCTGTGGGAGGAGAATCATTTGAACCCGGGAGGCAGAGGTTGCAGTGAGTCGAGAATATGCTGTTGCACTCCAGCCTCGGCAATGAGGAAAACTTTGTCTCAAAAAAAAAAATCAGTTTTGATATAGGAGTTTTGCTTTGACTCAGTAGGTTGCACAGGCCTTGCTTTTGAGACGCAGTCATTCATAAATAAGTGCCTTAAACATAAATATTAACACATGCAAAACATTTAACAAAATGTTCCTTTGGGATAGCTCAGTATAAATGTGACCAAACTGTTTTCCAAGTACAGAATTTAAATGCAAATGAATAGAGAAGAGAATCAGAAAAAAAACGAATACCTAGCAGCCTGATCGGATAATCTTGGTTTGGTAGAACTCTGAAAGCTGTGTTTGATACAGAATAACAAGTGGTAAGACCTTTAAATGTTTCCCCACTATCTGCTGTGTTGGTCTGCCACCCCTGCAAAATGCTCGTCGATAGATAGAAGGATAAGGAAGGCACAGCAACTGGCAGCTTTTATTTCTGGGCTCCAAAGCATCCTGTACTTTTCTGGTTATTCTCAGCTGAGCCACGTTGGGGGATTGTTTTTACCACTAGAATATAGAACCATAAAATAGACTATTAGGAAATTGAGAAAGGAGTGACCTGTGCAAATGATCCACCAACAATTATTACCTGAAAACTCTACTTTTGAGTTTAAGTTATTTATCTATAAATTAAGCTTTAAAACTTACTTGGATTATACATGTTCAGTACAAGTAATCAGTGGGATCAGTTTTATCACTGGGACTAGGACATGATGGAAAACCTTGTAGTAGAATCTTAAGATTGTACTTTGTCACCAAACTCATTAATTTGAAGAAATTAACTTTAGGGGTGGTCACTATAGTCTTTATGACAGTGAGAACCATAAAGGCAAAAGGAACCAATATTCATTATATATATTACATGCAGGTGAATGGATGTTTTACATGTTAATGAATTTTAGTAAATGGATTGCCAGGGAAGCCTTGTCCTGTGTGCTTTAGTATTTTACATCATTGCCATTTCATCCTTATTTGAAAATAAATGCTGGGCAAATAGTGAGAATCAGAAAATACAGGTAAAGGTAAGGAGGATGACTTGAACTCTCTTGAAAAATCAGTTACTACATGCAATTCTTAATTTTTTGCTTTTCTATGAAATAATTTTCTGACTTTTTAAATGCATGGTGGCACTTTGGATTACATTACTATTCTTGACTGAATTTGTATTTGCATGTGGTTATCATAGTTAACAGTGAATGTGAAAGTCTGATTAAATGGGTACTAAATTCTTTTGGTCTTTCAGTATGACTCAGTAAATGTATATTCTCATTCCAGACTGCTGGATTTGGTTGTTCAGCCTGTCCCCCAGCCTTCTCAGTGTTCAGAGTTTATTCAGCAAAGCTCCATGAGATCTCCTTTGTACCTGGTATCCCATTCACTGCCTTCAAGTTCGCCATTGAAAGGATCACCTCAGACCGTCTCCAGAGCTTCAGAATTACATCTGCTTGAAACTCCTCTTGTTGTTAAGGTTAGTATTTGCACGTCTGGCATTCACAATGAAACTAGATGATTTTTCCTTTTCAAGTAGCAAGGAGAAAAATAAGCAATTTATAACCGATGTGTTTGGGGAGTGCTGGGAAATGCTTTAAGCATTCTTTTTATATTTTTCACATCTTTTTAAACAGTTGATTAAATTTATCCTTTCCTGTTTAAAGTTACAATTACACATTATTTTCTTAAATGTAATGCAAGGTGTGGTTATTATAAATTTGCCTTTGTCCTTTGTAATACTTTCAGGTTCTTGAGTTTGTTTTTATTTTATTTTTATGTAAACTCCATTACTGATACCATTATGTGTTATTTCTTCTATCAGATGCTATTTTGTTCTTAGGTTTATTTTTATTTATTCAAATTTTGTGACTCCTGATGAAGCTATGAACTGTCACTCCTTTCTACTTTGGTTTACCCCTCTTTCAATTGCCTTTTCTCATCTCTCAAAGGTTATTAGCTCAGAAATCACAACACTGAACTTGTGTTATCTGCTAGTGGTGAGCTTTTACCTTTCCATTTTTAAAGTTCCTTTACATATTATCTCCCTTGCCCTTTGACCAGTGTTACTAATTGAAACCCAGAAGCTTTCTTTCTCCCTTATCCCTCCCCATTGTCTCTGGGTTCTCTGGATATCCAGCATTTATAGTGAAGCTAGGGAATCCTTATTTTTCAAGTTGAATGAAAGATACCTCAATAAATGCTATTCCTAAAACAGTTATTAAAATAAGTTGAAAACATTAGATTTCTCTAATATTCAATATAGTTTTTTTCGTTTATCAAAAAAAATTACACTTTTTATTCTCTACAGCTAAGTTCAAATGAAATAAAATTGGAATAATTTTATACCTGCTGCCAGAATCGCCTAGAAAAAAGAATTGTTATGGAGAACATGTCTAACAGAACTCATTATAATCTAACAAGATTCAGTAATTTTTTTACTAGGCCTTTAGAGGCCAAGTTAAGTGAAGGAATTCTCTCTACTAAATAACATACATGCTAATTTCAGATTATTTGTATTCATTGTACTAAATCTTCAGAGGATTCTAATATGTAATATTACCGGATTTATGTGATGAATTTTTTTTCTGTACTATACTACAGTCTTACTGTAGCTTTCTGTAATTATTAGATTTCTATAATTCTATAATGTTAAGTAATTTATCTTCCTAATTGGCACTTTTTTAGTTGAATTTAAGCTAGAAGTAATGCTTTTAGAAAAGATTATGGATGCAGTTTTAGATTTCATAGGCTTACATATTAAAAGCTCTGGAAAAATTTTGTATGTTCTTTGCAGAAATCTGGAATAAATATTTCTATTTACATGTTTATTGGAGATGAGACTATAACCACTATTGTGACTCAGTTGGCCCAGTCTGTTCTTACATAAGCACCTTTTAATGGTGTAATTCAATTTGCTCTTTATCCTAGAAAGCTAAAAGTTTGGTCATGTCAGTTACTTCTTCTGGATTTTCTGAGTTCACTCCTCAGTCCATCCTGAGATCTGCTCTTCGATCAACACCTTTGGCATCTCCCTCTCCATCACCTGGAAGGTCTCCTCAACGACTTAAAGAAATTAGAATTTCATTTGTGGAGGAAGACTTGAACCCAAAATGGATTCCTGAAGTAAGTTTGATAATTGGGAGAAAAGCTATTTAATAAGAATATATTAGCTCCTACAAGTAAAAAGTTACATAAATCAATTTTTAAAATACTAGTATAGATTTTTTTTTTTTTTTGAGACAGTCTCAACTCTGTTGTCAGGCTGAAGTGCAGGGGTGCGATCTTGGGTCACTGCAACCTCTTCTTCCTGGATTCAAGTGATTTTCCTGCCTCCGCCTCCTGAGTAGCTGGGACTACAGGTGCATGTTGCCACACCTGGCTAATTTTTGTATTTTTAGTAGAGGTGGGGTTTCACCATGTTGGCCAGCATGGTCTTGATCTTTTGACCTTGTGATTTGCCCACCTTGGCCTCCCGGAGTGCTGGGATTACAGGCGTCAGCCACCGCACCCAGCCTAGATTTTTATATATAAGCTTGCAGATAGTAATGAAATCAGAAAATATTAGTTCTGAAAGAAACACTGGGGCCATTGGCTAAGCCAAACCCATCATCTTTCAGATAAAAGGGCTTGGAAGCACCAAGTAAGTTGATTGTAGTCATCTAGATATATGGTGGTAGAATTGGGACTAGGATCCAGATTTCCTAATTCTTAGTCCTTTTTTGTTTGCTTTTATGTTATATTTTGTTACTTGTAAGTTTCTAACTGGTGGTGTAGTTAGGAGGGTGTGTCTCTAGATCCACTCTAGGTTATTAGGAACCTTTCGGTGATTATTGGTCAACTAGCCTGTTCTGTGTTTTAGTCTTAGGAAAATACTGGTATATTACCAATTAGGGAAACATTAGCCACATTAACTTTTATGTACCAGAAGAGAATGGATTTAGAATAAGTGAATTTTTATTAAGGGGAGAGTTTGGGTAAAAACAGCAAAGAAAGTGTGGGTGTGATTGGGATGGGTAGCTTAGGACTAAACTGTGATATTTACTAATTCTTTTTCTTTTCAAAATCTTACTTAACAGGCTGCAGATGATAGCAGAGCAGAAACTGAATGGCTGAAGAGCAAAGATAGGATGACATCTTTTCTCCTGAACAGCCCTGAAAAGGACCATCAAGAAATGGATGTGGGGTCACAAAGTTTAGAGAAACTGGATGTGAGCAAAGAAAACAGCAGTGTTGAGACTACCTTAGAGTATCAGGATGCACCATCACCAGAAGACCTTGAACATACTGTTTTCATGGGCTCTAAGCCAAAAAGCTCTTCCACTGAACTAATTATTAAGGTAACTGAACAAACTGAAAAGGATGGAGATAAAGATGTACTTGAGTCAAAAGTAACTCCTTCAGACCTGGAGAAACAAATGGGTAAGAACTCATTTCTGAATACCCAGAATTGTTATTAATGTTCCTCAGTAAAGTTTATAATAGAATTTTTCCCACTATAAGAAAAAAGCATCACAGCCAGGTACTGTGGCTCATGCTTACAATCTCAGCACTTCAGGAGGCTGAGGCTGAAGGATTGCTTGAGTCCAGGAGCTTAAGACAGCCTGGTCAACATAGCAAGGCTCTGTCTTTGCAAAATAAAAATTAAAAAAGTACCCGGGCATGGTGGTATGCGCCTAGAGTCCCAGTACCCTGGAGGCTGAGGTGGGAGAGTTCGGAAGTTTGAAACCTCAGTGGGCCATGATTGCACCTGTGTACTTTAGCCTGTGCGACAGAGCAAGACCGTGTCTCAAAAAGAAAGTGTCAGGATTACATTATTATATGCTCACAGTGTACTGGGTCCCAGACATAACGCAGAGATCTTACTCTTTCAGCTTAGAAAGTATGGCTTACGTTGTTTCATGAGTAGGTATGAGATTTCAGAGGAGGAGGACTTACGTATGTACTTTTTTATTTGGCCATGAAATGTGGAAAAGAACAGTAATATTTTAAGGAAGGAAATGTAAGATGCCATAGTCTGACTTGAAAGGCCTTCCAGTAGCTATGAGAAGTAACTTTACAGAACAAAGAATTGCAATTTTTAACTTATCTAGCAGTCTTAAGCTTCTAGAATTCTCATAAACCAGGAATTTCATTCTACTCTCCATCTTCACCTCCAAAATAATCACTGGACAATTAAATGTTCAGGCTGGGTACAGTGGCTCACACCTATGATACCAGCACTTTGGGAGGCCAAGGTGAGAAGATTGCTTGAGCCCAGGAGTTCAAGACCAGCCTAGACAATATAGGGAGACTGTCTGTACCAAAAAAAAAAAAAACTAGCCAAGTATGGTGGCACGCACCTGTAGTCCTAGCTATTGAGGACACTGAGAGGAGAGGGTCACTTGGGCCCAGGAGGTCGAGGTTGAGGATGCAGTGAGCCCTGATCGCACCATTGCACTCCCTCGTGGGCAACAGAATGAGACCCTGTCTCAAAAAGAAGAAGAAGAAAAACTAGTTGAGTGGCTCATGCATTTATATTATCTTCATTTTCAAAAAATTTTTTTGAGTCCCCATTGTATGCCAGTTAGCTCCTACTATGTTTATTCTGGGTGTTGAAGATCAAACAGTGAGTAATGTAGAAATGGCACCTGCTCCCATGTCACGTAGAGCTTGGTGGACTATACTGACAAACACAGTCCAGTTTGATTCCTGCTATGTTGGAGGGATAGGGGGACCAGGGGGACACTAGTGAAGGGAAGAGACTTGACCTAGAATTGGTGGATCAGAAAACTTAGCCTATTTGTATGTTTCTTACCCTACATGCAGTTTTACCAAGGTTATTTAAAGGTAACTCGTAACTCTAAAGTTGTAAAGCCACGTACTTACATAAAAATCTGTGTCCTAGGTAGTTGAAGAGGCGAGTCCACTGAAGTTTGGACTGTGATATCTCAACTTAGTAAGCATGGGCATTGTTAATTGCTTGCTTTCAGAACTTGAGGACTATGCTCATAAATGTCTAGAAATGTGCACTGCCTTTTTTTTTTTTAATAAGACAGAGTCTTGGTCTGTCACCCAGGCCAGAGTGCAGTCGGGCTATTTCATCTTACTACAGCCTCTGCCTCCTGGGTTCAAGCAGTTCTCTTGACTCAGCCTCCCAAATAGCTGGAGTTTAGGCATGTGCCACTGCTCCTGGCCTACACTGCTCTTTTGATGGGCCTTGTTCTACTAAAATGTTTAAATGGTAGCTATTAAAAGAATGTCCGTACCATTATCTTCACTGATTATTTCTAACAATATTAGGCAGTCTCAAATTGAAATCTGTATTTTTGTTTTGGTAGGGGGTTCATAGAGCACAGACTCTAGAGTGAAGCAGTCTAGATTCGAATCCTAGCTCAGCTACCTACTGACTACGCGTCATGAGCTGGGGTAGGCAGTATAACCCTGGGCTTCAGTTTGTTTCTCTGCTTTTTTGGATGTTGAGGATCAAGTGAGTTAATACATGTAAAACAGTTGCATTAGTGCATGGTCAGCAAAAAGTGAAAAGCAAGAGGTTAAGGGGGGCTCTTGAGCTAGGCTCTGAGGATTAGAAGAAGAAAGTGTTAGCAGTCTGATAACACAGTAGTAAATCTAAAAGAACAAAAAAGCAAACCCAGCAAAATTTTTAAAAGTAATAATGCAAGATTGTAGGATCAACCCCGTACAGGATCGTGGGGTGTCCCTATCGCCGTGCTGAGGCACAGGGTCCAAGACACAGAAGGACAGAGAAAGCGCAGCTGGGCTCAGAGGGCCAGTGCCACTTGAGCGGAGACAGCGAGGCCCTGAGTGTCCAGAAGCGTCTGTATTTATTGGGTATAGGTTAGGGGGCAGGGTAGTGAGTGAGGTCATCTTAAGGAGAGTGATGGGATCAAGACATTCACATGAGCAATAAGCAAGGGGCCCAGCCCCCATTAGGTCACCAAGGAGGTGGACAGTGTGCAGTAAGGAGGGTGCAGTGTGCAACATCTCTTATCTAGGGGCAGGCAACTTCTAAGAATTTCTATAGGAGGATGCTTTGAGTCAGCACAACAGCAACAGAGCTGACAGGGTCTACCGCCACCTGCTGGCAGCTTCCAGTGATTTCTGTAGGGGGATGCTTTGAGTCTGCACAGTAGCTAGAGAGCTGACAGGTTATACAGCCACCAAGGCGTGATTATACAGGAGGGGTTTTAAGCCCTTCGATGCGTGGGATTGCCGGCCAGAGGCCAGCTTTCCACAAGAACTGGACACAAGATACTGCAACTCCCTTACAGGAGGAGTGACTCTTGCTCCAAGCCTGCCATGCAGCAGGTATCTTTACAATACTGAATGCTGCCCTGGGCTGGCCTGCCATGTAGCACATGCTCTTTCAGGCAGGGGCACTACCGCCTGGACCACAGATTCTTGTCCTGGTATAACTTTTTCCATTAATTCATGCTCTGTACCTTGTCTGCTGTAGACATTCCTCCAACTATAAACAAGATATGATTATGTATGTAGAGCTGTTTTTCCCTTAATTCATGCTCTGTACCATGTCTGCTCTAGCCATGCCTCCAACTATGAACTAAGACATCATTTCATATATATATATATATATATGAAAGGAAATAACTGAGTAGTAAGATACTCTTCAGGCACTAATTGTTCCAACTGTAAACTAATATGATTATATATAAAGGATTGTGTAAAAGGAAATAACTGAGTAGTAAGATATTCTTCAGGCACGAATTGTGCTGGGAGTCTGCTTAACTTTCCTTCCTTGGTGCCCAGAAGAGGGGATTACCCACACAAGATATCAGTAATCACTAAACATTTAGCATAAATATTGTTCTTGTCTGTATGACTTACAGGCAATTTAGAAGGTGCGGAAACAAAAGATCTCTTAGTTGCAGAGGAGGCATTTTCAGAACTGAATCACTTAAGCCCCATTCAAGGTTGTGTACCGTCAATCCATGAAGGGTAAGTTTACGGAGAAAAATTCAAATACTTTTTTAAAGAAGTTTAATGAAATTGTGAACCAGAAGTAAAATACTCTGTGCATGTTAGATTTCATTTAGATCTTTAACATCTCTATTTTGGTAATGTTGGCTGTTTTAAAAGAAGTTTAGTTGTACAGTTGTATGTTATTTAGTAGTTACTATGACGTTTTTTCAGTGCTGCTAGACATTTCGGAAATATACAGAGACATGGTAAATTGAGGCACAACTCTTACTATTCTTTGGTGAGCTCTTACTATTCTTTGGTGATTCAGTTTTTGTTGAAGACCAAAAGTTTCGCTCCCAGCTGTGCTTTCCTCCATGCCCTCTGCTTTCCAGTGGTTTCAAGACGATCAGGCACAACACTCTTAAAGGTAGCCCAAAGTAGAGCACAGGGGAGATGAGAGTTTTATTTCCTTTGATTTGTTCAATACATGACTCTTAAGTTTGTGTTTTTTAACGACCAGTTGACACATTATACTCCCAAATAATTTTCATTGACACCCTTACTAGATGACATATTTAAAGTGTGGTCAAGCAGATTGGTGAGAGTTTTAGTTTATGTTCTGCAACAAGATAAACAGCTTGTCTTGGAATATAAAGCAGTGCACTGCTTCCTTTATGGAAAGTCAGCTGTACTAATCAGTATGGTTAGTGAAGTCATTGATGTGCCTTGTCTCATTGTAAGACTGACACAGATTGCATATCAGCACTTTGAATAGCACAGTTGTAGATGATACAAAAAAGGACAGCTTCAATTATCAAGTAATAGTGAGGGTAATTTAGTGAAGCTAACCCACATAAAACATAATTTACATTATAAATGGTCCGTTAATTTATAAATAATGAAAAGGACTTTCCAGACCACCTGTGCAATTCAATATCATGAAAGTCACCCTTTGTACATTGAACTAAATCACATGCTTTACTCCTGATAAATCTAGATTATTAGCTGCAGTCTTTGCCAGGCCTGCATGGAAAAAGTAAAAGAAGCCAATATAAAAGGATTATCCAAATTATTTTATCATTCTAATGTTTTTGGAATTTTAATGAAAACTAATGTTATTTATTGCAATGGCTTTGATGGAAATTGCAACAATTGCAAAGCAAAGAACAGTCACATGAAAAGGAATCACGTGAGAATTACCAGTGAGAATCTAGGTGCATATTCACTATCTTAGCTAATTAGTTCCTTTTAAAATAGAAACTAACTTGATACTTTGTGGGGATGTGTCACTGTTATTCTTATTGTAAAATCTATACATGTTTTAAATACCTGCTTTTTCTTGAATTTACCTTAAAATACTATTTGTCCTAATTTTTAAAACTAGCATCCTTTAATTGGGTTTTGAGAAAGGTCAGATTAGAATATTCAAGGAGCACTGTCATCATATGCCAGGATTTATTTTCATCATATGGATTAATACAGGTTTTATTGGTCTCTTATTCTGAGTCATTTATCATACTCTTTCCAGGTAGCATTAAAATATTGAACTTTCTTCTGCTGAGTTCATAGGAAATATTCCATAATACTTGACAGACTTACTTGAAAACTGTGGCCACAGATTATTAAAACTTGGCTTAAATATAATGTATACTGACAGGCATTTTTAAATCATGTCATTTCTACTTAAAGCCCATGCCATTGTTGCCAAAAGAGTAAAACCTTAGAAAATAGGAAAAACAAGTGCAGCATTGTTTCTAAATTCACTTGTCAATTTTATATGTTGTTCAGAATGAATTTGAGTTGTATTCTCTGAACCTGTTTTACATCACTAAAATGGCAGGTTGGGGTAGGACTATAGAGCAGGTTAAAGCAGATGGATCTGGTTACACACTGAGGTGTGTATTTCTTTTTCTAAAGGAAAATCTTCACCCAGAAGTCCAAGGCACCAGTGTTGGACGAAGGATCAACATCTGTTGAAACCTGTACCTCTGCAATGAGAGCAAGTGATGATAAATGTAGGTACTATTTTGACTTTAGGATTATTCCATTTTTGTGTTTTGAGTAAAGAGTTTTCTATTCTTAGAACAAAAAAGCTATGCTGTTATTCATATTTTTCCCCCTCAATTATTCCTCCCTCTCTGGTCAGCTTTCCTGGCATAAAAGTATTCTGAGGAGATGTGTCAGCTCTCAGACAGTGGGTTGCTTGTAAGGCATTCTGTGGCTCTAATGATGAAAGTCTTAGAATGGTTTTTGTGGACATATTTTCCACAAGAAATATGAAAAAAGAACAAGTAAATTACTAGTCCGCAGCCGACTGCATCCCTGCTGTTTGATCTTCTTGGACTCCGAAGAGTTTTTATTTTGTGTTTGTGATAACTTAAGGCCAAAGTTGACTTTTCGTTATTAGAAAATCACAAATGACTCGATATACTCCAGGGAATTTAAATATATGGAATTTACTTTTTTAATTCAATGAGCATTTTTGTGAGGGCCTATTCTGGCTATACAGAGATGAGGAAGATATATTTTTCTCAAGGAGCTTATGTTGGATTTAGGGGAAGCAGACACCTTGAATGTCTATGCCCAGAATTTGTCTAATCATGTGCATATTAACCCATTTAATCCTCACAGCACTACACTGTGACATAGTTGTCATCTGACTCTAGAGCCCATACTCTTAACTGTTATGCCTTTGTTCCTGGTACATTATGAATGGGGCTTAGGACAAGCTTCAGCAGACTTGTTTCTGTCCCATGATTGAGAAGGTAATCATGATTACAGAGTAATACAGAGAGAATTGTCCAACATGTAAAGTAAAAAGCTGATCACCCATTTTAAGGGTTCTTAATTAACAATTTAAAGTGTCTTTCCTGAATTTTTGTTTTCCATGCATAGGAGATAATATAGTGGCTAAAGAGTGCGGGGGCCTGAACCAGAATGTTTGCATTTAGGGGCTATACTATTTTTTTGGTTGGTAAAATATTAATAGTTCTAGATGGGAATATTAATAACACCCATTTCATAGAGTTGTCAGGATTAAGCCATTTGCATGCAAATGGCTTAATACTTGAAGTTTACTAAATGCTTGATACCTGAAGTTTAATAAATGTTAGCTGTTAGAAATAATCATTAGTAGTACATTATTAAAAAAGCAACTTTCTTTTCTCAATATATTTAAGACATTTTTCTGTCAGTAATATAGATTAATTCTGTTCTTTTTAACAGCTCTAACAGTGTTCCACAGTGTAGATGTTCTATGCTAAACTAATTGCTGAACATTTGGGCCGATCACCATTTTGGGGTTTGTTTCACTATTTCTGCAGTGAATATGCCTGTGTCTTTGCACATTACATTCTATGTCAGTTTTTTACCATGGACTTGTTGGGTCTAGGAGTATATACAGATTTTTAACATTTTATTGTTGTATCCAATAAAGTTTGTATACTTCATGTATTTGATGAGAAGGTGAAATGCTTGCTTTCCTTTCAGTTTGATTAGTATTCACATTAGGGATAACACCCTCATTATCCATTACAAGCATAGAAGTAGTTTTTCCTAGGTCATCTTTTATTTTTTTGCTTTTTTATTGATTTGTTGTTGTTAAACACTAAAGGATTTTTAGTTATCATCTTCCCCTCTTGTGGTATTTTGTGTCATTTGCAAACTCTACACCCAAATATTTATATCACCTATGATGGTACTGACATATTAAGCTTTGGCAAAGGGGAAGACGAAAGAAGGAATTTCTCTTTAAATGAGCCCAAAAATTATTTTTTTAAAGTGGTAGAGTACGTTTATACTCATTTTAAGTCTTTTCCGCCAACAGAAAGTGATTCATTCTTTTTCCTAGTCATATCAAAGCCCAGCTTGCATGTTCCTCATGTAATTCTATCATTACAAGGATAGCTGTATCCTTGTAATGATAAACTGGTGAATACAGTTTTCACATTTATAAGGAACAGGTGCCTGAACTTCCTCTAAGCAGTTGGTCATCATATTAAAAGTTTCCTGATAAGGGCAGGAATTCTCTTCCAGTTGAGAAAAACCAGTGTTATCATTTTAAAATGTGAAATGTATCTTTTTTGTCTTTTATTTCTGTGGAAAGGTATGTATTGTTTAAGAAGTTGCAGACTTTCTGGCAATGTGAGAGTTTATAATACTCAAGTATATTGTAGCCTTTTCCTTTCTGATGGCTCCCTTAATTGTGTGTAGCTTTATTTTTCAGTTTAAATGTAAAAGATCCACTCTCACTTTTTCTTTCAGCTGTGGCTGATGTCCTTGGTGAAGGTTCTGTTACCTCTGAACCTAGGCTTAACCAGGAAGTAGCATTGAACTTAAAAGCAGATCATGAAGTAGAAGTTGATGGACTAGAAGAGAGCGTTGACTTCCCAGAAGAAAAGCTTCCAATTTCTGACAGCCCTCCTGATAATCAAGAAATTCATGTAAAAAAAATTAATTTTTTACTTCTTTGTCAGTCTTTCCATTTTGCTTGAGTTGTTTGAAGACACAGTGGTTCAAACTTAACACATTCATTTGTTTGCCTGCTATATAAAAACTTCTTTATAAAAATCTGGGTTCAGAAAATAAGTATATAAATATTTTGTGGAATATAAAAACACATCCTTTAAGAAATTGGCTTTCAAGGTGGGTGCTGTGGCAGGTGCTTGTAGTACCAGCTACTCAGGAGTTTGAGAAGGGAGGATCTCTGAGGCCAGGAGTTCGAGACCAGCCTGGACAACATAGCAAAATCCTGTCTCAAAAAAAAAAAAAAAGAAAATTATTTTTACGAAAGCCAAAAGGGTGTATTAAAGAAGCCATAGTTTCACGAATTTAATTTTTGCTAATCTGGTTCAGATGAAAGGTTTTTTTAGTCATAAGACCATACATTTGAAAATACATAGATACAGTTAAACAGGATTTTCCCCCATGCATCCTTATTGGGAGAATGATAGTCACCTGGCTGCTATTGAACATCTGTATGCTCTGGAAAGGATTTTTTGCTACTTAATGTGACTTAAGAGTTTTTAAAACCCTATTATACCAAATCTTTTATTATCAGCAGGCAGCTTTTATGTAGTAAATTTTAAGATTAAAAAAAATCTCTTTTAATTATTTATAGAAATTTGATAGTTTAGAATTTGGGAAGTTTCTTAACTCATAAAAATGTCACAGTTATCCCTGGTCATCTTAATGAGTATTCCGACTGCCAAAGAGATGAGTAAAGTTCCAATTCCTTTAGTTGGGAGGCTAATAAAAATTGTGGGTATGGTGTAAGTGGGAATTCTAATTACTAGGTTATTTCCAGTCTGTCATCTCACTGAATGTTTGGGGAGTGGGAAAATGTCATTGTCTAGGTGGGTGGTAATGTTCTACCTTCTTGGTCAGGAGATCTCTCTGTTACTTTCTACCTCCTCCTTTTTCTCCCCTTCCCTTACCAAAAGGTAAATGCAAGGACCATTCCTCCTTCCACCAAACCCTTGCAGGAGAGGTACTGAACTTGAAAGCCTTAGGAATTTCATGGTTTATGCAGCCCCAGCAAAGGGAAGAGGATTGAGTCTAGCCCAAGGGAGCTTATGTATGTGAATTGTTCTTCAACCTTATGGGGATCATGCTGTTTAGAAAAGTGTGGATAGTTAGGTAATTTGGGGAATATCATTAAAACACAGTTTGGGGGTTGTTTCTTTTACTCTGGTTAATTTTTTTTCTTGAGAGTAGAATAAGTCCTTAAATGTTCTCAGAACTGTTAGCGTCATAATTTTCAAGGTTTTGTTGACTGTCTTTTTAGCCAGGGAAATGTGGAATTTCTAGTTAAATTTCAGTCATAATTTCAAAATCTTTTTATCTAGTTATTTTGACTAAATGAGAAACTCTGATTGCTTAAAGGGATGTTTTGTAAAGTAAACCCATAAGCATATGCCATATTAAATATAATTTATATTTTAAGAGGCACACAGCCAAGGGTCATCAAAAACCTGTGTGCTTCAAGTTAAAATATATATTAAAATTATTTAACCAGTCTCTTATCTTTAATTCATTTAGGTGATTGAACAAGAAAAGCTTGAAGCTCAAGATTCAGGAGAAGAGGCTAGGAATCTTTCATTTAATGAGTTATACCCCTCTGGAACACTTAAGCTTCAGTATAATTTTGATACTATTGACCAACAATTTTGTGACTTAGCTGATAATAAAGACACTGCTGAGTGTGACATTGCTGAAGTAGATGGGGAACTTTTTGTGGCTCAAAGCAACTTTACCTTGATATTGGAAGGTGAAGAAGGAGAAGTTGAGCCAGGTGATTTTGCATCGTCTGATGTGTTACCTAAAGCAGCTAACACCGCAACTGAGGCAAAACCTGTATACAGTGGGGAAAGTGATAATCGTGGACAAGTTGCAGATTTGCCATCTGTCATGACTAGTGACCAGAAGACCCAGAAAGTAGAGACTTTACCATATGTGCCTGAACCAATTAAAGTAGCAATTGCAGAAAATTTACTGGATGTAATTAAAGATACAAGAAGTAAAGAAATTACTTCAGATACAGTGGAACAGTCCATTCATGAAACGATACCTTTAGTAAGCCAGAAGGTAACGTGTCCCACTAGAGTAGTCAAATCTGCATTTAAAACTGCTCAGGAAACAAGCACAATGACTATAAATGTCAGCCAGGTTGATGACGTGGTTTTCTCCAAAACTCGGACGAGAGGACAGCGGATCCGAAACATGAAATCAGCACAACAGGAAGCGTCAGCAGGTGTTGCTACTCCTAAGAGGCCAGGGCAGTCAGTTAGGAAGAAAACTGGGAAGGCAGAAGAAGTTTCTGAAGCTTCTGAAAACACCTATTCTGATGTTAAAGAAATATCTCAGAACCAGCAAATACCTCAACACTCTGTTACTCCTAGGAGAGGAAGGAGAAAGAAAGAAGTTAATCAAGACGTACTAGAAAATACCCGTTCTGTGGAAGAGGAATTACAGATCACTACAGGCAGGGAATCCAAAAAATTACAATCATCTCAGTTCTTGGAACCAGCAGTTGAAGAAATGTTTAAAAAAGAAGTTAAGCTTTCATCGATTACAAAAAGAACTCCTAAAAGAATTAAAAGATCTTTAGAAAATCAGGAAAGTGTTGAAATTATAAATGATCTAAAAGTTAGTAAAGTAGCAACTCCTAGCAAAACTAGCAGAAAATTGAGAAGTGCTAATTTAGCTTCTGAAAATATAGGAAATAAGCAAGATGAGAAATCCAGTGATGAGCAGCTGCCTATTAATCGTGTTAGAAGGGTCAGAGGGAGAGAGGTTAAACCATCAGATGTGAGAGAAGACTCCAGCCTTGACTCATCCCAGTTGACTCTGCAAGCAGAATTTGGTATGTCTGCCATACCTGGGAAACGTGGTAGACCAAGAAAAATAAATCCATCTGAAGATGTAGGAGCTAAGGCTATAAAGAAAGAGAGAAGTCCCAAGAAGAGAGAAGCTCCCGGCATTAAAAGGCGATCTACAAGAAATACTCCAGCTAAAAATGAAAATACGGATGTTGGAAAACCAGCGTTAGGAAAATCCGTTTTAGTGCCAAATGAGGAACTTTCAATGGTGATGAGCTCTAAGAAGAAGCTTACAAAAAGGACTGAAAATCAAAGCCAGAAACGTTCATTACACTCAGTATCAGAAGAACGCATCGATGAAATGACACACAAAGAAACGAAGGACCGAGAAGAAAGATGGCTTGCCACAGGTTCCTCTACTAAATCCTCCCGCAGCACCAGGACTAGAGCCAGCAAGTCCGTCTTGTTGCCTGAACCAAAAAATGAGCCTTTATTTTCTCCAGTGTCAGAAGTTCCAAGGAAAGCAAAAGGTACTTTTCTTTCTCTGCAAGACAGAGTTTTTATCTCATTCAGTCTTCAGCTTAAAACTTGGTTAATTATCTGTCTTAAAAATGATTTGTAGCTATAGAAGATTTTCTCCCCCTCCCCTCTCAAACCAAAATTGATCTTTTAGTAGTAAAGTTTAAAGTTTTCATGTTTCACAGTTTATTTTGAGATTCAATTCTTCAGTATGGTGAACATGACTTTTTAAATCCTGTAACTCACTTAACATAGAATTATTTTTTAGAATAGTGTAGTTTCTCTTCTTTATTTGACTTTTATAAATAATGTGACTTTTAATTTTAGTTTCTCCCAAAATAGAGTGAGCATTTTTAATCTCCCAAGTACCGCATTTGACTCATGCCCCAGTGATATCCACAACCCCAAATTGGTTTGAAGGGAAACACCAGTAACTTTGTTAAGATACAGAAATAACTTCAATCCATGTTCATTATTGCCCATAAACTGGCACATCTACATGCCTTCATCTTCAATGAGGCCATCTTTTGTTGTCACTGGTGAGCTAAGGACTATATTTGGTTGGTGTTGTAGGTCAGACCTTCTCAGCAGGGGTGACCTCTCCCCAAAGGGAGCACATATATACATTAAGTACACAAACAGATATACAATATATCTGCAGTAATAAAATTTCAGTTTCAATAGGGGGCGCTTTAAACATGTCTAAAAAGATACTGGTGTGGCCGAATAGATCCCGTTAGAGTAACTCTCTGTAAAAGTGTTTATGGTTAGGTAAACAAGATGTAGGTTCTGTTTTTTTGTTGTTTTGTTTTGTTTTGAGGTGGAGTCTTGCTCTGTCGCCCAGGCTGGAGTGCAGTGGCACGATCTCAACTCACTGCAACCTCGCCTCCCAGGCTCCGGCGATTCTCCTACCTCAGCCTCCGTAGTAGCTGGGATTACAGGCCCAGCTAAGTTTTTTAATTTGTAGCTTTTCACTATGTTGGCTAGGCTTATCTTGAACTCCTGACCTCAAGTGATCTGCCTGCCCTGGCCTCCCAAAGTGCTGGGATTACAGGCATGAGCCACGGCACCGAGTCCTGTAGTTGATTGTTTAAGTTACAGTTTAATATTTGAATTTCAGCAAAGCAGTTCAGGGCCTTGTAAATAAAGTAGACGACTTATTTGTTACATTGTTATAGCCTGAACCCAGGAAAATGATGCTCCGCATAACAATTGATCATTTGTCCTAAAAATGATTTGTAGCTATAGGGGATCCTCCTCTCCCCTCCCCACTCAAAGAATTTTTGATTACATCTTCAATTTTGGTAGTATAGCTTAATTTCTTCATAGTGTTAGGAAAGTGTGGTTAGACCTATGCTTTGCATGGAGGAGAATTAAGTGACAGAATATTTTAAAGTTGATTTTATTAAGGTGATATTAAAAAGTTAAAATGAGAAACATTGGCAGGGAGGGGCAGGAACTTACTAACATAACTTACACACTCACACCCATCAGGACCTGGAGAAGCGTAGTAAACATCAAAAGTGAGGGTTATTTTGTTAGAGCATAGCAAACATCTCAGTAACTGATTTTTGTCATCTTTACATAGTTTTCATTTCTGTACCTACTAATTTTAACTTCTTTCTGTTAAACTAAAAATAAGTGCAGCAGTATGGCAAAAAAAAAAATCTACAAAAATTAGCTAGTGGTCCCAGCTACTTTGGAGGCTGAGGCAGGAGGATCACTTGAGCTGAGCGTTGAGGCTGCAGTGAGCCGTGATTGTGCCACTGCACTTTAGCTGGGCAACAGAACAAGACCCTGCTTCAAAATAAAAATAAAGACAAAAACAATACCTGCCTACTTAAAACTAGAAAACAGAAGTATATAATCCAGCCATCAAAAGAATCACTCTTCACATTTTCCTTCCAGATACATATGTATGGTTGGTTTTTAAAAACCTGCAGTTGATGTATATGCATATATTCTGCTTTTTCCCCTATTTACTTCATGAGCATTTTCAGTTACTCTTGTTTGTTTGTTTCTTTATTTAGAGACAGAGTTTCGCTCTTGTCGCCCAGGCTGGAGTGCAATGGTGCAGTGTTGGCTCACTGCAACCCCCCTGTCCTGGGTTTGAGCGATTCTCCTGCCTGAGCCTCACCAGTAGCTGGGATTACCACCGCGCCCAGCTAATTTTTTTGGTATTTTTAGTAGAGACGCAGTTTCACCATGTTGGCCAGGCTGGTCTCAAACTCCTAACCTCAGATGATCTGCCCTCCTCGGCCTCCCAAGTGGTGGGATTACAGGCATGAGCCACTGTACCCAGCCTTCAGTTACTCTTAAATGTTCTTCAAAATCCAACCAGATTGGGCAACTTAGTGAGACCGCCATCTCTACAAAAAAATTTTTTTCCAGTGATGTGGGCATGGTGGCTGGCACCTATAGTCCTAGCTACTTGGGAGGCTGAGGTGTGAGGATGGCTTGAGCCCAGGAGATTGAGGCTGCAATGAGCCATCATGCCACTGTGCTCCAGCCTGGGTGATGGAATGAGACCCTGTCGCCAAAAAAAAAAAAAAATTCAGAATCTTAAAACGTAATATATATTTTTTTATATTGGCATTTCATCTCACAAACGTGCCACCGATTGTTTAAAGTCTCTTTTGTTAGGTATTTGAATTGCTTTCAGATATTTTAATATTAAAAAGAGGCACCTTTTAGAATGCAGTGATGGGATTGAAGGGGTGAGATTGGGATCTCTCGTTTCTGCCACTTATTAGCTGGGCAAAAAATCATTTAACCTTCGTGAGCCTTGTTTCCTCCTCCTCAGAATGAAGGTGGTAGGTAATGCATACCTTACAGGGGTTCTTGTTAGTATTCACCACTTTAACAAAGCAATTGCCACTCTAGAATGTGGCTTCCTACCTTCCTTTGCCCTTTATACTGTTACCATAATTTCTGTCCCTTGTGCCTGTTTATATTTTATTTTATTTTTATTTTATTTTTCGCCCTCTCAGCCCAGCTTTTCCCAACTCCGGGAAGAACTGGGAAGAGAAGGCCTATATTTTAAACTTCATTTTACATAGGGGTGGGAGTGCAGAGAAGACTGGGTACAGAAATGCTATGTGATTGAAAGGCTAGAGGTGGTCCTTTATTTTATTGAAACATAGCATAGAAATTATCTTAGGATTTTGTGTTTTACTAGCTGAATGTATATGAAGCTTCACATTTCATACAGCACATACTTATTAAGAAGGGCCTGCTGTATGCCTGAGGCCACACTAGATACATGACATTCACATATTATTGGATTCCCACTGCAACCCAGTCAAGTGTAGGTACTTTTACTTCCTTCTGTCCACATTGAGGAAATTGAAGTTCAATGAGATTGAGCACTCATATCACCCAGGTAATAATTGTTGTCCTGGAGCTGCTACTGCTGGCTGGTAAGAGGCACTTGTTAAATATCCAAGAACTTGTAACCCAGCTATGGTTTGCACTGGCCACAGTAGGCACATTTATACCTTAGAAATCAGCAAATGTTGTAAATCAGAGCTCTCTTTGAATTTTCAGAATCATTTAATAGCACACAGTTGGGTTTGAACCTAGGTCTTCTGAACTCCTTAGTCCTTAAGTAGCACTCAAAACAGAGATGGGTAAGGAATTTACATACACACAAGAAAGTCTCATCGGTGCTATGATAGAAGCATATGAGGAAAATGGTGGAGGCTAAACATTTTCACAAGTGATAGTATATTTTTGTATTTCCTTATTTATTCCTTCGAAATGGAGTAAGAAAGCTTAGGTGAAGCTTACGAAAAGCGAAAGTAGTAGTTTTACAAATAGCCTAGAAGAGAGCTATAGAAGATATAATTTTTGTAGGAATATTTTTATTCATCTGTTTTTTGAAGCCAAAAGCGGGACCACCAGTAGACCTAGCCATTGCCATTTCTGCCATTTACAAGCTGGGAGCAGAGATGACTTATTTCTGATATCACTTTTAATTTTTTTCTTTTTTAAATAATCATATGCTTGGCTGGATGCGATGGCTCACGCCTGTAATCTTAGCAGTTTGGGAGGTTGAGACAGGTGGATCATGAAGTCAGGAGATCGAGACCATCCTGGCCAACATGGTGAAACCCCATCTTTACTAAAATACAAAAATTAGCTGGGTGTGGTGGCACGTGCCCGTAGTCCCAGCTACTTGGGAGGTTCAGGCAGAATTGGGTGAACCCAGGAGATGGAGGTTGCAGTGAGCCCAGATCACACTATTGTACCCCAGTCTGGGCAACAAGAGCAAAACTCTGTCTCACAAAAAAAAAATAATAATAATATGCTTATAAATATATATACCTACTGTGTACCCACAAAAAAATTGTTTTGAAGAATCCTGTGCTTTAAAAGCCGAATTGGATACCTGATGGAACTCTTGACTGCCCCAGTAGCTGAAATAATATTGAACTATAATTTGATTTCAAGGGTTTGTAAATTACATTCTTGAATTAACAAATGCAAACATCTGTAAAGCACTTACCACCTGCCTTGCCACACATTGTTCTGGTTCTTTAATCCTCAGAACAACTTTGAGATAGATGCTATTATTAACCCTACTTTATAGAAACTGATGCACAGAGAGCTTTAAGTACTTGATTCTGCTCTCGCAGTAAGTCCAGAAGCTGGGATTTACTCTGGCAGACTAGTTAAACTGCACTGTGCTCCTCTGTAATTATATTGATAATTGCTTTTAAAATGGGGGCCCTATAGTTAAAAAAAAAAAAAAAAGTATGTGGTAAATGTTTTTAATTCCATATTTTAAACCAATTGTTGTTTGTCTATGGAATATCTCCTGTTAGCCTTTCACTCTGTTACCCAGGTGCAGTGCATGGCACGATCGTGGCTGACTGCAGCCCTAACTTCCCGGGCTCAGGCAGTCCTCCTGCCTGTCCACCCAATAGCTGGGACCACAGGCCTACACCACATCATCAACTAATTGTTTTGTAAATTTTTTGTAGAGACAAGGCTCTCACTTTACCGATCAGACTAGTCTTGAACTTCTGGCCTCAAGCCAGCCTCCTGCCTCAACTTCCCAAAGTGCTGGGATTACAGTTGTAAACCACTGCGCCTGGCACTTTATCCTTTTGTGTACATAAACTTTTCTATTCCCTTTGACTGGAACAAGTAGTTCAGAATGAGGTGGCTGGAAGGAGTTTCACTTCTTTGAAAATAAAAAATCTACTTTGTAAATAACATCGTCTCTGGAAAAGCAGTAGTTACAGCACAGACAGGCTCAGGTTGTATTTAGGATTAAGGCTTTCCATGCCCAGAAGGCTTGAGGAACAGTAAGGATGCAAAGGAAAAGACTGGAACGGCTGAGACCTGCTTTCATGGCCTCTCTTTATACTGCAGCACTTTCTAGTTAGAAGCATTAGGGGGTCCTAAACATACGGCTTACCCAAATGATAATGGCATTTTTCATGTCATTTCTCTCCTAACATGGAAAGTTAGGTTATAGTACTAATGGTTTCCAGGTTTGGGGGTGTCTGTATCTTTCTAAAGTACATCGTTTGTTCCAGCTTTTATTGTGTTTTTAATATATATAATATGCACACAGATATATATAGACATAAAGAGACAAATAACAGTTTTTTCAACTTTTTTTTAGCTAAAAAAATAGAGGTTCCTGCACAGCTGAAAGAATTAGTTTCAGATTTATCTTCTCAATTTGTCATCTCACCTCCTGCTTTAAGGAGCAGACAGAAAAACATGTCCAGTAAGAAAAAGCTTGAAGATGAACTGGTAAGAAATGCATGAATTTATTTGTATGTTTGATAAAACATACTTTTTTAAAAAAATAAATGTTTCAATAAAATTTTAATTTAAATTTTAATGATTTTAAATTTTGTTAAGTAAATGTCTTAAACAGTCATGTATACTGAAAGCTCAAAATGATCTTTTCTACCCCTTTAGAGACCTTGCCTTTAAGACAGATCTGTGGTATGTTACTGATGATATTTTACTGGCAGCTAGTTTAAATTACCTGTTAGTGGAAAGGTTTTTAAATTCTAGTGCCCATCAAAATTACCTGGTGTGTTTTTTTAAGAATTAGTTGAAGGATTGAGTGTGAGTCCCTTATGTTTATAAATGTTAATTCTTAAGTATTTACTGAATTATCTGCCATGAGTCCCTTACTCTGCAAGGCCAAGTTACACAAAAATCAGGCAAACTCTTCATCTTTCAGGCACCTGTAGCTCAATTGAGATACACAGTTTCATTGAAGAGACAAAAATAATTATTTCATGGCATGATAAGAATCATGTATACCGAAATGCTCTGTAGACAGATGTTAGAGAAGACAGGTATTCCTCCTGGCAGAGTGAACAGCAGATGCAGAGACTCAGAGCATGGCAATGGCAGGCAGATGAGGAGTGTTCATAAACAGCAAATAGCCATGTGCGCCTTATAAGCAGTTTCTATGAAAGATGAAATGTGGGTAGGAAAGAATAGTCTCTGGTTGTCTACTTCTTACAAAGTGAGAGCCTGGATATGAACAAAGGGAATGGGTACAGAAGGGCAGAGGACAATGGAAACATTCAAAAATAAAACTGATAACTTGGAGATGAGTTGAATTGTGGGAATAAGGAATAAAAAACAATCCTGTATAACTAAGGTTTTTACTAAAAAGTGTGAGGAAAGGATTCGACTTGAGTTTGAATTCATCAGCAGTGTTTGGGCTATGGTATTCCTTGTCTCAGGATAGAAGTTTTAATTAATTAGATTCGTGTTTAAATACTTAACTTTAAAATTTTTTTAACCCATAGGAAGATGATGCACAATCATTAGAAACTGTGGGAAAGCCAAAAGCAAAACCAATCAGGACTTCAAAAACAAAACAAGCAAGCAAGTATGACTTTCTGTTGTTACCGATAGATTGAGACAGAGTTTCACTATGTCTCCCAGGCCGGAGTGCACTGGTGCGATTGATCTTGGCTCACTGCAACCGCCTCCCAGGTTCAGGCGATTCTCATGCCTCCGCCTCCCGAGTAGCTGGGACTACAGGCGTCTACCACCACACCTGGCTAATTTTTGTCTTTTTAGTAGAGATAGGGTTTTTGTCATGTTGGCTGGGCTGGTCTTGAACTGCTGACCTCAGGTGATCCTCCTGTGCTGGGATTACAGGTGTGAGCCATCACGCCCAGCCTTGTTCTGGTAATTTTTATCCATTTTTTTCTCAAAATTAGATTTGAGAAGACTTAATTTTAAAAAGGATAAGCTCATCAGAAAAGATTAATTTTCAGGGGCATTTACAAACACTGGCTCCCTGGCATTGGATTTTTACTGCTGAAGGTAGATTTCTCTACTTAACTAAAAGCATGAAAGCCCAATCGTTTTAAAAGGAGGATGGTAGGATGGGAGCAGTTTAGTTCCCAGTGGATCCTTCTGGTTTTTTCAGAAAAGCAGCAAGCGAGGGAGGAAAATGGGATGGTTTACCTCAGTAGACTTAGGTAACTATTAGTAAAAAATAACTACACACTTTTAAATTCTGCAGTTATATTGCAAAAAGCAATAAAACTGTATCCATGGGAAAGTTACTCCATGTCAGATATATTTGTTACACAGTATCTCGTTCATGCTGTGCTTAGTTAGGCATGGTTGAATTTAATAAAAGCACAAGCTGATACATTTTATTTAAAAGCGGATATAATACACTGTTGCCTGATACCACTGTTTACATATAAATTGGTATTGTATATATTTGAGAAACTTATGTTTGTGAAAGTCTATATAGATTTGCTCATTGCTGGTGTTTGATAATTGACATTTCTGATGTGCCACATGGGCCATGCTGGGTTCTCATCCCCTGGGCTGGCTACTGGTACTTGGCCATCCTTGTAATCCAGCAGCATTTTCTAACATTTAGGGGAAAATTCAATAATTGAATTGTCTGTAAATATTCTCATCAAAAAAGAAAGAAAAATTCTGCTCAATGAAACCTTAACTCTGCTCTCATTAGCTTCTAAGTGGAGCTTAAAGCTTCGCTTCTATTTTCTTGAAACCATAACATGTTTAATAAAAGGACAGCACTAAGCAGCCTCTGAGGTTTCTTCCAACATGTTGGGAAGCCAGTTTTATAGGATCATGTGTTTATGCTTACTTGATCATACCTTTTTTTTCAGAAACACAGAAAAAGAAAGTGCTTGGTCACCTCCTCCCGTAGAAATTAAGCTGATTTCTCCCTTGGCAAGCCCAGTCGATGGGGTCAAGAGCAAACCAAGAAAAGCTGCCGAAGTGACAGGAAAAGGTCTTGGAAGGAACAGAAAGAAACTGTCTTCCTTTCCAAAGCATATTTTACGCAGAAAAATGCTGTAATTTCTTGGCAAGTTTTTAATGTACACCTGTTTGTAAAGTCATCAGGATATTGTGGATTACTAAATATCTAGTTTGAAAGAAAATAATTTATATAAATTATTGTAAATTTTTATGTAAACATAAGGTCTTCAATAAGTAAAGTAACTCCATATGGAGTGATTGTTTTAGTACAGGCAATTTTTCTATTTTATATTAAAACTTCATTTATATAATATGTAAATATGGATTATTGGAATGTTAAATAAAGTATATACTTCACAGTAGTTTGTGTCTGTTAGATTTTTGAAAGGGAGGGACATCTGTTTAAATAATTTTATATGCTCATTGCTCTCATTTTCTCTATAATTAAAGTATTAGACCAGTCATAAAATGGGGATGATTGAACTATTGATGCTTCTTTTTACAGTTACTATTTTATAATTTATGCACTTTGATTCTGTGATTAAAATTTCTAATCATAAAATGTATTTTAATGTTTTTAGCAGTTACTATGTTAAAATTGAACTATGGGCATGTAATTTTGCCATCTTTATAGTTCCACATATTTTGCGTAACCTACCTCAAATGAATAATCCAAGTAATGCATTGGTTAGCTCTACCGGTGGCATCTCTTAATCAGCAAACTTAAAGGCTCTTTAAAGTCTTAATTATTCAAAGACCAATCCAGGTTAGATTGACCGGTTCACTGCTCACTTGCAACCTTATCAAAAGGTTTGACAAAGGGAAATGTGAAATAAATCTATGGATATTCAGTGCATCTTGTGTGTGCCTAATATTGATAGGATGGAACGTCTGCACAAATTTTCATAATATTGCTGTCAAAGAGCTTGCTACTGAACCACAGAAATCCCTTAATATTCAGGTTTTAGAACGGGCAGATTCTCACAGGACCTCAGGCACAGATTATTGAGGTTGGGGAGAGTGTGAGTAGACGTAGAAAAGGAAAAGCAGAAAACAAACACCGTGTTCTCTACAGTACAACTGTGTAGTTAAGCAGTGATACTTGATGTAGGCTCTAAAATTCATCAATAAATAAGTGTTGTAAAATAATTTATAACAGGTAATTGATAGTGTGTAATGAATGGTCTGTTAATAATTGATCATCTAGAAACGAACTGCTTTTGTTGGCTAAGCTTTTAATGTTTTAATGTGAAGCATAAGCAGTGTGCTTTCTGCATTATTTTTCTACCAAATAACAATATGGATAATGAGAAATGGATAAAAATGCCTACGCCAAGTATTGACAGTGCGAGTGCGGCCTTTTAGTCAGGTTAGTGATGGATGTTACACTGCCTTATTGAGAAATTTACTGACTTCGATTTTATTACTTTTTTAGTGATAGTTATCAAACTTGTATTTAAGCTGCTTGTCATTTATGGAATATTGAACTTATTTAAATGAACTTGTTAAATGAATAAAGATCTAAACAATTCAGTAAATAATTTCATTCCTTTTGCACAAGTAGCACAATGAAAAACATAGGTGAAATGTATGTCAAGTTAATACTTTTTTAAACCAATGCAATTTGGTGAATATAGGTGTGTGGTACCTGTTTTTAATAAATGTACTTTTTTCACCTCTGAATGTACATCATAAGCAAAAAAATTGCCTGTTCTAAATGAACTTTATATATTTTAAATGAATGTATGTACTTATATATAAATGTCTTTATATAGCTTGAATAAAAACACTGCTCATTAAAATGTGTTGCTACAACATTTTAGGATAGCTCACTAATGATAGTCATTCTTGGACCTTGTAGCAACCACGTATCTGTGATTATCAATGCATTGCTTAAACTAAGTAAGGTACTTAGTATCATAGTAAGGTAAACAATATACTCAAAAAGATACTTAGTGTCAGGGTAGCAAGGTAAATAACATACTCAGATCAGGTATAGGTAATTTCTGCCTGGACAGATCTTGAAGGCTTCCTAGATAGAAGTGTTTGAAAGGAATAAAGGCTTTGTAAAATGTCGGTAAGGATTTGCTCGACAGAACGACATGCAGAGGCCCGTTTGATAGTAACTGGTCCTGAATGGGCTGCAATCTAATGACCTGACAGGTCTTCCCCCACACCTCCACAACTTGCTGCTTTCACCATATCAGTGTTACTTCGTGTATCTTTGGTCAGTATCAGTTCTGTCTGTCCTGTGCCTCATGTGTACTCATCTTTGTTGTGGAAAATATTTCAACAGATGGGACGGCTGTGGAAGTATGTAACTTTAGTTATAAGTTTTTAAGTGTAGCCACTATTTAAGCCTTCTAAAATAGCATGGCTGCTTAGGCAACTGATCAAAACACGCCCAAGAATGAATTTGTGACCAGTATGTTAATGGCTTTGACCCAACCAGACGACCAACAACACTGAAAATGGTTATTCCTGCAGTCATTTTCACTGACTCTAATATTGTCAGGATGAGTAACTGCAAGTTTTAAACAGCAAATAAGGATTTGTAGGTTTAGGCGCTGAAATAGTCATGTACTTACACAACCTTTAGGTTCCATTTACAAAAAGATTGCATTGTATTCAGGTTCACCACCAAAGTTGACTAGCTTAGACTAGAATAGTCGCAAAGAGGAAAGAGGACAGATTTGGGAGGTAACTTGAAGGTGCAGTGCATGCTCTGTATCCACAGGGGCTGTGTTCTAAGACCGCCAGTGGATTCCCGAAACCACAGGGAGCACCTAGCCCTACGTACACAATTTTTTCTTCTACCTACATGCCTGTGATAGTTTATAAGTTAAGTTAGTCACAGGACTCCTGTATTTTGGGGCCATGATTAAGTAACCAAGGCACAAGCACTCGAGTGCCACCACGTTCATCTGACAACCAAGATGGCTGCTAAGCCACTGTGCATGGATGTGCTGGACAAGGAGTATTCAGGTCCAGGCAGGACGATGGGATGGTGTGAGGTTTTCACATACTGGTCAGGTTGGTGGCACAATTGAAAACATACAAGTTGTTTATTTCTGGAATTCTCCATTTCATATTTACAGATTCTGGTTGACTGCTGGTAGCAAACCACAGAAAATGAAACTGCAGATGGGGTCACAGATCACTAACTGCAATACCTCCTATGTGAACTTGCTGCCCCAGTCCATCCTATACCTAGCAACAAGAAAAAAAAGTATCATGGAACTTTCTGCTCAAAACCTTCCAGTTAATTGAAAAGAAAACTTGACAGGTCCTAGGTGACCTGGACACTGCCTAGCTTTCTAACTCCGTATCTAGTCCTTTAAGTTCATTGTGGGATCAGAGACCTTGCTTTATGACACCTTTGTTACAAGAAGCAATCTATTGCTGGGCACAGTGGCTCATATCTGTAATCCCAGCACTTCGGGAGGCCGAGTTCAAGACCAGCCTGGCCAACGGGGTAAAATCCCGTCTCTACTAAAACTACAAAAACTAGCCAGTGTAGTCACACATGCTTGTAACCCCAACTACTTGGGAGGCTGAGACGAAAATTGCTTGAAGCCCTGAGGCGGAGGCTGCAGGGAGCCAAAATCACACCACTGCACTCCAGCCTGGGCAGCAGAGTGAGACTCTCAAAAAAAAAAAAAAAAAAAAAAGCAACAAATTCTCAGGCAGTATATTCTGTGGGCCTCAGTTTGTCTGTAAAATGGGCTGTTGCCACTTGACAAGATTGCTGTTGTAAGGAACAGAGGAAATGTATGTTGTCGAACACAGTGCCTGACCACTATTTTAGCTGCATGTTTTCTACCACAATCTCTTTTAAAGAACTTTGAGGTAATACAATTCAAAGTATACAATTAAATGGATTTAAGTATGTTCGGATATATGCAACAATCGCCACAGTCAATTTCAGAACATTTCATCACCTCAGAAAAGAATATCTATACCTTTTAGTTATCCTATTTCCCATTCCTAAGCAACCACTCATGTGCTCCCGCAGATTTCCCTTTCTGGACATTTCCTATGAATGGAATAATACTATCTTTTGTGACACTTCACACAGCAGGTTTTCAAGGTCCGTCCGTGTTGTAGCATATATCAAAATGTCATTCTCAATGGCTGGTGAATATTCAGTATTCCATTTTGTGAATACACAAAGTTTTGTTCGTCAGTAGATTGACGTTTCAGTTGGTTGTGCCTTTTGCCTGTTATTAATGACTGCTACACACATTTGTGTACAAGTTTTTGTGTGGGCATATTTTCATTTCTCTTGGTTACATACCTAAGCATGGCATTGCTGAGCCATAGGTAACTATGTTTAATCATTTGAGATATTGCCAGATTGTCTTCCACATCAGCTATACCAACGTATATTCCCAACAGCGGCATATAAAGGTTACAAATTGTTCACATCCTTGCCAACAACTGTTACCTGACTTTCCGATTATAGTCATCCTCGTTGATGTGAGTGGCATCTTGTGGCTATGATTTGCATTTCTCTAGTGGCTAATGATATCAAGCATCTTTGTATTTATTTGTATATCTGCCTGGAGAAGTATCAATTCAGATTCTTTTTTTTTTTTTTTTTTTTTTTGTTTTTGTTTTTTAGAAGAAGTTTTTCTCTTGTTGCTCACGCTAGAGTACAATGGCGCGATCTCAGCTCACTGCAGTCTCCACCTTCCAGGTTCAAGCTATTCATTCTCCTGCCTCAGCCTCCCGAGTAGCTGGGATTACAGGCATGCACCACCACGCCTGGCTAACTTTTGTATTTTTAATAGAGATGGAGTTTCTCCATGTTGGTCAGGCTGGTCTCGAACTCCCAACCTCAGGTGATCTGCCCGCCTTGGCCTCCCAAAGTGCTGGGATTACAGGCATGAGCCACTGCACGTGGCTCTTTGATCATTTTTTAAACTGGATTGTCTTTATTATAAGCTGATCTTTATAGATTACAAATATGAATCCTTATCAGATAAATAATTTACAAATTTTCCTCCCATTCTGTGGATTGTATTTTTCACATTCTCAGTGTTCTTTGGAACAGAAACATTTTAAATTTTGGCAATTTTATTGCTTTGCTTTAGATGTTATAACTAAGAATCCTTTGTCCAAATCATCATGATTTCCTCCTGTTTTCTTCTAAGTGTTTTACAGTTTTAGCTCTTACATTTAGGCTTCTGATTCAAGAGAATCTTGTATATAGTAAGAGTTCAAGTTCATTTTTTTTTTGAGACAGGGTCTCACTCTGTCACCCAGGCTGGCGTGCAGTGGTGTGATCATAGTTCACTGTAACCTCCAACTCCCAAGCTCAGGCACTCCCCATACCTCAGCCTACAGAATAGCTAGGATTACAGGTATGTGCCACTATGCCCAACTAATTTAACTTTTTCTTTCATTTTTTTTAAATAGAGACAGCGTCTCACTGTGTTGCCAGGCTGGTCTCAAACTCCTGGCCTCAAGCTAGCCTCCTGAATTGGGGTTACAGGCACGAGCCACTGCGTCCAGCCACATTCATTCTTTCTCACACCGCTGTCCAATTCTCAAAGTATCGTTTCTTAAAAGGCTATTCTTTTCCCCATTGGATGGTTCAAGCAGCCTTGTTGGAAATCAGCTGACCGTGAATGCCAGGGTTTATTTTTTGGACTCAGTTCTATTAATTTGTATGTCTGTCCTTGTTAGTGCCACACTGCCTTCATTACTGTTGGTTTGTATTAAGTTGTCAAATCAGGAAGTGTGCTTGCTACTTTTGTCTTCATTTTCAAGATTGTTTTAGCTACTGTGTGTCCCTTGCAATCCATATGAATGTTAGAATCAGCTTATCATGGCTCAGCATGATGGCTCATGCCTGAAATCCCAGCACTTTGGGAGGCCAAGATGGGTGGATCACCTTAGGTCAGGAGTTCGAGACCAGCCTGACCAACATTGTAAAACCCTGTCTCGGGAGAGAGATCCAAGATGGCCGCGTAGCAGCAGCTCAGGATTGTAGCTCCCAGTGAAAGCGCAGAGAGTGAGTGGATGCCGCAATTGCAGACGAATTTTTGATGCCCACAGACTGGAAGATTCCCGGCGAAGGAGCAA